>OMKY01206695.1:0-11537 GCA_900302395.1 Bregmaceros cantori
TTGGCCACAAATTGTCAGCCTCAAATGACGGATCCACTGTTATGAATTTCGCTGGTAGTTGTCCACAACTACCATCGAACATGCAATAAAGAAGTATGGATGTATGGATGCATGTTAAAGGTGCGTGCTTGGTGGAACTGGATACAATGCCTACTAGGCATTAAGCCCAAGAAGAGTTTAACTCTCACAAAACGCCAGAGATACTGGCAGAGTAACGTGAGTATGAATGGAGGCTCACAATAATAATTTAGCTCTATACAGACAGACCGCATAAGCAACTCGACGAGCCGACCAGCTGATCTCATATAACACGATGGAAGTAGTACAAGAGTATTAGTGACTCAAGATGGCCACAACTCGTCGTAGCGTTTTTAATCACTGATCAACCGGCCCTTCTCCAAACAATGATGATTGGAGAAGAGACTACAGAATTATTGAGTTGCACATCACGGTAGCTGCATAGATGAAGCATCAGGACAGCATCAGAACAGACAGGTGTGAAAAGATTGTTTCTAGCATTAATACCTGCCTGTCGGCAGAAACCATAACCGCATGGTTGAGAGGCAGAGTAATTAACCATTAGATTAGACAAAGGAGATACTCAGCCTCTGGATCCAGGATAATGCCAGCAGGCTGAACCGAACGAAGCCTGCTGTATAAACAGAGGAAGCTACCGGTGCTATTGGTTAGCATTAGCTCTTACTCGTAGCTTCCTGTCCTGGGACTGGAGCCCAGCGCCTTACGGGCAGTAGCGCCCTCTAGCACAAATCCCTGGAAGTGGCACCGAAGCGCCGCCGGTAACATATTGTGTATATGTTGTTTCCACAGTACTCGCCCCTGCTGAAGAAGTTGTACTGTCAGATCGCCAAGACGTGTCCCATCCAGATCAAGCTGGGCTCTCCGCCACCGCACGGCAGCATCATCCGTGCCATGCCGGTGTACAAGAAGGCCGAACATGTCACCGAGGTGGTGAAACGCTGCCCCAACCACGAGCTGGGACGGGAGTTCAACGACAGTAAGACACCGTGGATTTATTTCAGTTGTTTGCCGACTTTTCCATTGATTGTTTTTTTCCAACATACTTTTATTAAAAGAAGATTCCCCAACAAATACAAAAAGAAACAAGACAAACACCCAAACATCCTATCACCATAATTCACACAGGCGTTCACGATCCCAGTGTTGAAGCAATAGTTCTCCTTAATGTCCATTCAGGAAGTATCCATATGGTAGTTCTCCTTATTGTCCATCCAGGAAGTATCCATATGGTAGTTCTCCTTATTGTCCATCTAGGAAGTATCCATATGGTAGTTCTCCTTATTGTCCATCTAGGAAGTATCCATATGGTAGTTCTCCTTATTGTCCATTCAGGAAGTATCCATGTGATAGTTCTCCTTATTGTCCATCCAGGAAGTATCCATATGGTAGTTCTCCTTATTGTCCATTCAGGAAGTATCCATGTGGTAGTTCTCCTTATTGTCCATCCAGGAAGAATCCATGTGGTAGTCTTCCAACAGTTCCATATATGGTCTCCACAATCTTCCCAAGTCGTTAGACTTGCCCTTTGCTATATATGTTAGTCTCTCCAGACCCAGAGATTCAGATAGTCCCCTCGTCCACACCCCCAGCGTGGGAGCCTCCAGATTTTTTCCAGAAGAGTGCGATGGCCCTCCTGGCTTGAAGAAGTCTGGTTCACAGACTGCTCAAAATCCTCAGAGTATATTCCAATAAGCGTGGCGAAACAGAACCATCTCATGCCACTCTACGGTACATTGGGTCTGGGAAAATGAGGCAGACCTCGCCCATTTACTGGCTGACCAATCAAATTATTCAAATCGAGAGGGTGATGCGAGACGTGGCGGTGTTTATTTGTCACGCCTCCACGCCGCTTGTCCCACCTATGGCGCTGTGACTGGATAACGATTAGATTTAAGATTAGATTAGGTAGATAATCATGCGCAATGCGTGGACGATTCGTTGGTTCTGGCTCGCCGGGCTATTGACGCTAAACTTGCTCTCCACAGCTGTTTGACGTGACCGAGGGGTCTCTGGGCAGCATCGGGCCCACTCACAACCTAGAGCCCCCGCACTACGACGGGATCGAGTCCCTGGTGGTCCAGGGCGAGATGCTTTTCTCCGGGTCCCGGGACAACGGCATCAAGAAATGGGACCTGGACCGAAAAGACCTGCTGCAGGTCAGATTTTTTTACTTTTACTCAGGGCTCCGAACCGGTTCAAGGAACGGAAACCGAAAATGAACAGAATTTTACGGAATTTTACGAGGAACGTTAACGGCAACTAAGTGGTTTCTTCAACTTTTCCGGAACGGAAATGGACCATTATGAAATCCACAAAACCGGTCAAAAACTTTTTTTATGTTCTCTAAATATTTAAACATATATTATGTCTTGGAGACTATTTCCGGTTGTGCATCCATCCAACTTTCATTGTCAGTCATCAAGCCCCATGCATCTGGGGTTCCATCTTGTGGACAGGCGAGGAAGTGAATGTAATGGCGTTTTAAAGCCATTAATTAACATTAATGAAGTTGCACTGAAGTTTGAAAGTCCACCAAATATATTTTGTATGAACTATATCTAAACTTAACATTGCACAATATAAAGAACTTTGTGAATGAACGAAATCTTTGTGTTCCGAACCGGTTCAGGAACGTTATTTTGGTACTTGCTACAGTTCACTCTGTTACGATTGCCCATTACCAGTGTTGGGCAAGTTCACATTTAGCATGAATTTGTCCAAATTTCAGTTCAGCCATCATTTCCAGCTATGAACGGGTTGTTCCCTAAAATGAACTTTTTAGTTCTTTTTTTTGTTTTGTTTACATTGCTCTCAAGCTCAGCTATAATTTGTCAACAATATTGACAGTGTACAAGCTGAACAAAAGGCAATATTTAACTGTTTTAATGTTCGGTTAGATTAGGGGGTGGGTTACATTGTTTTATTGCTGTGTTTTTACTTGGAAGGTTTTTTTGAAATCCAACTAAAATACATCTCAGTTCAATAAACTCAAAAAAGAGTGCATTCACTATTATACATTCATCAAGAAAAATGAAGGTATAATTGTGAATGTGAACGTCCGTCGTTCTTTGAACACGTTACACGGTTACGGTTCAACACTACCCATTATCCACTCTGCATCGCTCGGCAAGATTCGGAAACGCTGACAACTGCAAATTAATTGTACTAATGATTAAATCTTGAATGTGTCGGACAGAGACTCGTTCACGAACATTTGAGCAGATATGAACAGAGTAGCCATAAAAATTACTCAAGTAAAAGTATTGTTACCTCAGCAAAATGTTACTCAAGTAGGAGTAAAAAGTAGTCATCCAAATAGTTACTCAAGTAAAAGTAAAAAAAGTATTCCACAAAAGTTACTTAAGTAGCGAAAGTACTGAGTAACTTTCAGTTTAAAAAAATGAATGAAAAAAAAAATTTATCGCCCGAGAGAGAGAGCCTGAGAGAGAGACAGAAACCGAGTGGGAGAGAGAGAGAGCGAGAGACACCAAGAGGGGGAGAGCGAGCGAGAGAGAAAGCGCCCGAGAGAGAGATATGACATCAACATATGTGCCAACAGTTCCCAACGGGTGTCGCTAAAGGCAGAGTTAATGTACAGAGTACTTTTTACTGACATACTTTTTACTGTAAAAAGTAGTTTTTTTCACCTCAAATTTACTTGAGTAAAAGTAGAAAGTAACTTGTGAAAAATGTACCCCAAAAGTAAAAAAGTACTTAAAAAAAAATGTAACTGAGTAAATGTAATGCGTTACTGCCCATCTCCGCATTTGAGTATGGAATAGTTCCCAACATCACCCTCTTAATAATGCAGTGGGTGCACCTTCTGAAAAAAATAGTTCAAAACACCACCGTTTCTGACACTGGAATCCATTTTCATCACTGCTGTTTAGCTGAAACTGGCCGCCCAACAATGTTTTTTGTTTTTCCAGTTTCAGTGCTAAAGATTTCTGCACTTCCTAGCATACAGTGTGTAGCCTGTGCCGTCATTAGTCCCGGGCTCAGAGTCTCCCTTCCATAACGAGAAGTCGGGATAATGATGTGATGTTTGTGACTTTGAAGGATGAGAGAGAATGGCTGCGCATTGGGATGACACCGTTGAGTTTGAGACATGAAAAGCTCTCTCCAAGGCATCGCTTGTACACCATCCTTACAGATCATAGCGTATGAAAGAGACTGGGACAGTAGACTTTAAAGATAGTTTTTTTTTGTTCTTGTTCTTAAGTTGTGTTTTGGGCGCAAGCACTGTTTTTCATTCCTTATTGAGTTGGGGGTAGAGGTGTAAATATTAGCTGACGATTTTTATCCCTTTGCTACTGGACATAATTCCACTCCCCTATCAGGTTAAATAAAAAAAAATCGAAGAATCGTATCGAATTAAATCGTATGGTGGTGAGTTCTTGAGTATCGAAAAAAATTGAATCGTTGGGTCAGGAAATCGATACTGACTCGTATCGCCATGATAGGCGTGTGTGACATTACAGAAAAGCCGGAGACTACCTGCGATCTGGGGACGCGCCCTATAACCACTCTGCCACCGCGTCCCCTGTGAGGGTGGATGTTAATGTCTTAGGATATCTTTTAAAATAGATCCCGCCTCTCTGCGTCCTGCCACAGTGTAGAAATACTGGCCGTGTCCAAAATCGGACACTAGATTTGTCACCATCAAAATTACTATATTATATATAATTATTAAATATATAATTTAAAAATTCAACAATCGTCACAACGGTGCATTGCGGAATACATTAAGTGCACTATATAGGGTACATGGAGAATTCGGACACCCCTACAAAATGGCATGCTCCCATATAGTGCACTATATAGGGAATAGGGAGCGGTTTTGGACACAGCCAATGTATATCAGGGATTTTCAAACAACTACATTTCCCAGCGGCCACCGCAACCCGGACGTGCACAACTTTTTCAGTTATCCTGGTGACAAACCAACAAACCAACGTGACCAAAAACATAACCTGCTTCCGCAGCGCAGCCCCGGCGCAGGTAATGTTTCCGGTTTCGTTATTGTTCCCTGGAAAATACAAAAAAAAAACGTTTTTCGTTCCTTGAACCGGTTCAAAGCCCTGCCTCTAATAGAAGAGCATTATCACCAATTTAATTTTTTTAATGTTGATGCGTTGTTGGGATTCATTTTTTTGTTCCGGCAGATTAAAAGTAATGTCTTGCACGGTACCACAAAATATTACCAAGCAGCGCCATGTGTTGACAAACTACTATGTTTCTTTATTCCCATTGTACATAGCTTTGAACACTCTGACTGTGTGGGCGTCACCTACTATGACATCACAATGGTTGTTTCCTCAGTGCATGTGTGCGTGTTCTGTAAATAAAGTATCTCTCTAGCTAGCTGACCCTGACTGAGAGCAGACCTGATTCCATAGACTCCTGATACCTCTTACTCACGGAGATAACATTGCCCATGAAGAAATACGCAGCCGCCTATAAATTACCACTTATGCCGCAACACCATGAAAGTCCACAATAATCGACAGATAAAATCTAATGCTTTTAAATGTTGTGCTTTCTCTCCGCGCAGCAAGTGCCCAACGCCCACAGGGACTGGGTGTGTGCCATGGGAACAGTGCCGGGGTCGGCCGCCCTGCTGAGCGGGTGCCGGGGCGGGGTGCTCAAACTGTGGCACACGGACACCCTGAGTCCTCTCGGGGAGCTCAAAGGACACGAGAGCCCCATCAACTGCATCTCTTCCAATAGCACGCACCTCTTCACCGCCTCCGAGTCAGTATCATGTTCTATGCTATCATCACCTCTTCACTGTGTCAGTCAGTGGCTGTGTCCGAAATCGCTCCCTATCCCCTACTCCCTACCCCCCATATAGTGCACTCACTTATAGTGCACTCAACAGCAACTGCCGAGATTTCGGACACTAGAGTCGGCGCCGTTGAAAATTATTATGAATTATAATTATAAAAAATATAATTATAAAATTCAAAAATCATCACAAAAAGTCAAAAGTACTTACATTTATACCTATTTGCCGTGGTCGGTCGCTATTTACTCCCGCCGCGGCATTTTTTTTAAAAAGTTTAGGTCATTTTTAAAACGTCTCGCAATGCATTGTGGGTTATATTGCTCCGTCTAGGGTACATCCGATGCTCACTACATTTCGCGGTGCATTGTGGGATACTTTCAGTGCACTATCTAGGGTACATGGAGAATTCGGACACGCCTACAAAATGGCGTGCGCCCCATATAGTGCACTATATGGGGGTTAGGGGGCGATTTCGGACACAGCCATAAACTCGTCTATTGAGAATCGTCGTCCTATGTAAAGCAACTTTGGCTAATGTATCCACTTCCTGTGTCTACCTGTTTAATGTGTACAGTGAAAGGCTCTCGGCCGGGGAAGAACGTACAGCTCACAGAGAACGAGATCCGTGGCCTGTGTCTCAAATCTCGCGAGATCTTCCTCAGTCAGCCCATCCTGCTCGAGTTGGAAGCCCCACTCAAAATCTGCGGTGAGTGTGTGTGCGTGCGTGTGTGTGTGTGTGTGTGTGCGCGCGCGCCGTACACCCGCCGGAAGGTTCACAGTGTTCCTGTTTGATGGCCAGGTGCCTGCTTTCACGCCAGCGTTCAAACAAAACGCAGCTTGTGTTTGTCCAGCTGCTGCTGCTGCTGCTGCTGCTGCTGCTGCATTAAAGTGGAAATCAGGATCTCGGGACAATACCACCGGCCTCAAGGGGCGCTACAAACGCAAACATCGAACTTCCAACTAGGGCTGTTGCTAGAGAATATTTGAGTAATCAAGCATTTGCCAAGATTTCCTTTGATTAATCTGATAAAACATGTTTTTGCGACAATGTGTGTGTGGGGTGTAATTGTGCGCTTGGCAGACCATCTCTAAATTTTGGAGGGGAGCGTTCACATCACTGCCACCTACTGGAGAAAAGTGAGATGTCAAAACGCCAATAATAATAATAATTATTATAATTATAATAAATAATAATAATAAAAAATGCTACATTACGGCTAGCAGGGCCGTAGTAGTGGATGGCGGCTAACAACGAAGCTAGGAGGCTAGCATGGCCGTGATGGCGATTGGTAGCTAGCAAAGCTAAGGAGCTAGCATGTCCGTTAAGGATGACGTGAGAAGAAAAGAATCCGAATAAATAACGTTTCGAAATGCCTCCGCAGGCGACGTCCACGGACAGTACCACGACCTGCTGCGGTTGTTTGAGTACGGCGGCTTCCCGCCAGAGAGCAATTACCTGTTCCTGGGCGACTACGTGGACCGGGGCAAGCAGTCCCTGGAGACCATCTGTCTGCTGCTGGCGTACAAGGTCAAATACCCCGAAAACTTCTTCCTCCTCCGAGGGAACCACGAGTGCGCCTCCATCAACCGCATCTACGGCTTCTATGATGAGTGTGAGTGGCTGCTGCAGTGTGTCCCGTTCTTCTATACAGTTTGTGTTCAATCCTAATTAAAGCTGCAACCGATTAATCGATTCGTCTAGATCTGTGCGATAAATCGATTTGAAATAGAAATCTGATTTATTTTTTCGGACGATGAGAAATGCAGTGAAATCGATTTACCCATCACCCAGCGATTTTATGTTCGGCCCTCGTCTTTTGCCTAAACACACTTTTGCGAAAACGGCGACCCCTGTCAGAAATGTATGGTAAATGCGGGTTAGAAACCAACGTAGAAAGAAGTGTTTATTTAAAAAATTTGATCGAAATCGAATCTAAAATCGTAATTTGGGTGGGGAAATATACGATTTTCATTTTTTCCAAAATCGTGCAGCTCTAGATTCATCCATGAGAATCGGTTATTGAATGAATTGGCAACTAATTTGATAATCGATCAATCGACTGATTTAATCGTTTCCATGTTTGGTCCATCCTCCACTCAAATGTTTTGAATATAAATATTGTTCAAAGTTTGCAATATCGATAACGTTTCAGGTTTATAATCCTTCCGATTTTTGCGCGCCGCCGTAGCTCATTCTATTTGGAGTGAGTGCACTACAAGGCACACACGACGACGCGGAGAATCGTGAGTTCGTTCTCACGGCCGACTGATTTGACGCATGTCTCCTCTTCCCCCTTCTTCATCCCTTTTCCAGATAATTCTGAATAGAGTTGTAAAAATGGTACGAACGGGCCGCAGAAAATGCATGAAGGAATAATCGCTCCGATTTCAATGGAAAAATGAACCGGTGTATCGGGCACCGGAAGACATGTTCAGCCTAGAAATTTAACCGAAACCTGACGAACTTGTCTATACGACTTGGTGCCAGTAAGCTACCAGATAATATTAAAAGTAGAAAAACCGTTAGGTTGGGTCTGGCCAACAAATCAGATTGTCTTCAACGTTTGGGCGATCCAATCAGGCTTTGATTTGACTCGAGCCGTGGGCCTGCACACCACTTGTCGCTAGAGCTGTGCAAAAAAATCGATTCGAAATTGGATTATTTTGCTCAGGATTTTTTTTTAAAAGTGAAATCGTCAAATTGGATTTCCTTTGTAACATTCATAATAATGACTTTGCTGGTCTGTTTTCAAGTTATATGTGTGAATAAACTGTATATAAATTGATAATTGTATTAATTCTAAGCCAAAGGGTGAGGTGTCTCTACATGATTCGAAAAATGGACACCGTTTACAAAGTTTAAAATATGAAAGTTCTAGTTTTGATATATTGTGTCCTTTTTTTTTTTTTTTCAAGATATCGGAAACAAATTTAAACTCGAGATTTCGGGATTTTATTTTTTGCAAAAATCATACAGCACTTCTTGTTGCACTTACTTACTTGATTTACTTACTATACTTGATTGAGTCACCTTTTTTCAAGCCTGCTTATTCTAGACCAAATGATCGCTCTAGTCGCGTGAAATGTGTGGACGACTCGTTTGTTCTGGCGTGCCAGGCTACTGCCAGCCCCCACTTGCCAGATTGTCCAAATGTCGATCTGCTCCTCTCTGTTTCTAGGTAAGAGGCGGTATAACATCAAACTCTGGAAAACCTTCACAGACTGCTTCAACTGTTTACCTGTTGCAGCAATTGTCGACGAGAAGATCTTCTGTTGTCATGGAGGTGAGTGTCTGGGCATATCTCTAACCGTTAGATCAGTGTAATATAATACTTCATTATTTGAATAATGGTAGCGAGAAGATTGCCGTGAGGAGAACGAGACTTGCAGGACATTGCCAAAGACACAAACTGGTGCTATGGGAACCTACACATGGGCACCGGTCCAGAGGACGCCCCACCCTAACATTGGTGGACATGCTCAAGAAGGACGTGGGAGTCCATAGCACCAAGGAACTGGCCAAATGTCTGGAGGATCGGGATGACTGGAGGCTACGATGGAAGGCTCGTCTGAGGACGACCTAGAGAGAGATGATGTCAGCTGTAGGGCTTGGGCGTGGTGATGTCGAGGCTTGAGGATGGCGGACATTTTGGGAGTCGCGTGTACGGGGAAGTATACGTACGCATGGATACCTTGCGACTTCACCTCCATTGTATTGGGGTGAATGAGAAGCTAATAAATGCTATGAATCGCCAGACGATGGCAGCCTACTGCCATGGATAGATCAATAATGGATAAAACTTTTAAACTGTCAATGTTGGGCAAATGTTTGTCTTACCGCGATACGACTCCCAAAATGTCTGCTGCCCCCAAGCTGTGACGTCCGTTTACTTTTATTTGTGTTTATTTTTTCTTGTTTTTTTTTTGTTTTTTTTCCAGCCCATTCAGGCTGTTTTTTTCCAAGCTTTATTTATTAGGGTTAGCGGAAACAGGTGAAGATGGGGGGTAGACATGCGGGAAATACGTCGGTGGCGAGACTCGAACCACCGACTCACCGCGCCATCGAGGCATATGTGTGCTTTCCAGCGCTCTGCCTAACCGACTGAGCTACTGGGCAGCACTTTTCTTGAAATTTTAAAATTATTAGAAAAATTATTTCATACCCCCAGAACGTAGGAATCCTCTTCTTACATTTTAAGATGCGCTTCAGATTAATTTGTCAGAATATTTCGTTGTTTTAAAATTGTGCAAAAGCCTCGATTTCCTTGCATGTCTTCTATTAATAATTCACCCCACATCGTCATCTAGACGCACCATGCCGCCCACACACGCGCAGACACCGCAGCCTCTTCACACTTCACAGCAGCTTGTTCACGGCGCTTATCGCACCATTCACATATCTTTCGATTAAATGACATGTTTGAAGGCATCTCGGAAGCTCGAGGCTTTTTTTTTTTTACCACTGAACACCATGGAACTTTGTAAATGTAAATGTACTTTAATTGTTCACACATACAAACATGTACAATGAAATTCATCCTCCGCATTTAACCCATCCCTGAGGAGCGGTGGGCAGCCGCGTGCGCAGCGCCCGGGGGCCAACTCCAGATTCTGAGCCAGCGCATTGGCCTGGGGCACTGACTGGAGCAGGTTAACTAGAACATGTTTTTGGTGGTGGGGGAAACCGGAGTGCCTGGAGGAAACCCACGCAGACACGGGGAGAACATGTAAACTCCACACAGAAAGGACCTGTCCGGGCTGGGATTCGAACCCAGGACCTACTAGCTGTGAGGCAGCAATGCTAACCACTGCGCCACCGTGCTGTCCCCGTGTAGCGCAGAATAGGGTTGACATCTCAAATGTTGAAATTGACACATTTTGTCATGTCGTAGATGTCAAGTCAAAACTAGTCACATTTGGATATTTGTCATAGAACATGCAATGACAAGAGTGCGTCAATGTGCGCAAAAGAGAAATGGATGGAAAGGAGTGGCGGAGTGGTTAAAGACGCTGCACCATCGTGCCTCCCCCCACCCCCCCGGATCATAGTCTGGCTATTCCTCGTGTGAGCGAATTCAATCTCTTCAACCCTGTTTCCAACTGAACCTGAATCATTTATATGGTCAGCAGTTTTTTTTTGCTGGCACCACCTATTGGTCTACACAAATTTAATTTTACTTTATAATTTCTGAAAACACAAAATATGATTAATAATTATTAATATTATTATTGATTTAAAAAAAGTTGAATATAGCGAAAATACTAACGTATAAATGATTATGAGTTTGTGTTAAATTGTAACTTAATTGTACATTTGTTGGCTATTGTGAATCAATATTGAGTAATTTCAAGTTGCCAACATTTATTTCTGTGTCGCTGTAAATATTTTGGGGATTTTGAAAGGAAAAATATCTTAACCGTTTAGTCGATTAATCGTTTGAATAATCGACAACTGATCGACTGTTAAAATCGTTAGTTTCAGCCCTAGATCTAATGATACTGTAACCATCCATATCCATAGTATCCACATTACACTAGACGCTTAATCCCCCCCGTGTGTTGTCCAGGACTCTCCCCAGACCTCCAGTCCATGGAACAGGTCCGGAGGGTGATGCGCCCCACAGACGTCCCCGACCAGGGCCTGCTCTGCGACCTGCTGTGGGCGGACCCAGACAAGGACGTCCTGGGCTGGGGGGAGAACGACCGCGGG
>OMKY01206701.1:0-13241 GCA_900302395.1 Bregmaceros cantori
GTTACATTAACTTGGCCTTTAGCGACACCCGCTGGGAACTCTTGGCACATATGTTGCCGTCATATCTCTCTCTCCCCCTTGAATGCTCTCTCTCTTTCGGTCTCTCTCTCGCTCTCTCTCTCTCTCTCTACCTCTCCAATTAAATCTGTCTAGCTGTCAATTTGCCCATTCAAACTTCAGTCATCCCTCCATTTTTCCTTTATCCCTATTGCGCTCTGTTCCCCTTTCTATTACTTTTCTCTCTTTTCATACCTCTCTCTCATGCCTCATATATCTAGCTGGCTATTAATCAGCCTATAACCAACCTCCCCCCCTCCTCTCCCGTTCTTCCACCCTCTCTACCCCCCTCTCTCTATCCCTCCCCCTCTCTCTCTGCCCATCTCTCTCTCCCCGTTGTGCGTATGTTACTATAACCTGATGACCTTGAGACACTTTTTTTCTTTTTGGTTGCGACATAAATATTTGGTATAGCCAATATTTGGCTATACCCAGGCGCTATTTGATGTAATATTTACATTGTTATGTCATCTTTTTGCTGCAATTTGTGTATTTTTTCATTGATACTGTGGTAGTGCTCTCTAATAGCTGGTAGGACTTAACTAACTAACTAACTAACTAACTAACTAACTAACTAACTAACTAACTAACTCGTTTCACTGAACATCATGCCAAGAATATTGCGCACACAGCTTAAAATGTCAAATTATGTTTGAAAGCAAATAACGAATTTCCAAAAAATAAAGTTTAAACTGTTAACTGGAGATAATTTGACAGATCTCCAAACGTCACTATGGTTTTCTCAACATGGAAAATGTTGTCACTGAAACATTTGAAATGAAGAAGACGATCTGTCTTTCTCTGTCTAATCTTAGTAATGTGATTACTTTATTCAATAAAATGTAGTAATTACCAGGCCTATTGTAAGAAAAAGAGATTCATTTTAACTTGCTTCACAACAACATTCTGCTCGTAATCTGCTTTCAGGTTTACTTGATTATTATTATTTTTTAAATTACTTTAACCATTTCAAGATGAAAACGAAGGTGATTCAATTCAAAAGATTTCTGTAGTGCCATTAGAAGAACGTTAGACTGTTTGGGTGAAGGGAGTAGGTCTTTGTGGACTCATTAAGAATATGCAACATAACAAAAGCAAAGCAAAAGATGACAAACATATTCCACAAAACAATCCCCAAACTATTATATGGCCCAGATCAAACTTTTAGTAGAAAAAAACATATGCTATTAATATTAATGTAAGAAATGTCACCTATTGCACCATAAATCTCCATGAGGCTGATGACAAAGTCTGACAAGCCGCCAAGATGCCAGTTTTGAACCAGTCACTGCATATTGGAAAAACTCATAACAAAAATGTGGGCGGGAGCAGACTCATCCAGCTGTGTGACACTTTTGGCTTCACGATGGCGTACATTTCATGCAACAATAACCACAACGTCTTACCCAGAGTGTAAAATGCGACTGCTTTTCCATTATCCTATTGTGTCTATTTGACATATGCAAAAAGTTCAGGTGTGATCATTTTCAACAGTGTCAATATCAAACAGAGAGACATTTGAAAGATAAAACAAGTTTATAGGATTTACAGAAGATCTTTCATAATTATATCCCTAAAACGTGGAGTGTATAGGGGATGCAATTGGTTTGCGTGGGCTGCCGCCGTGTACAAAATCTTGTATGCCATTAGTGGTGCACCGATCCGATCCTCAGATCGGTGATCGGGGGCCGATCAGACTTTTTTCCAAGGATCGGGACCCGTGATTTTGTCCTGATCATGGTCGGTAAATAAGTCGGGGAGCATGCCAAATGATTGTTCATTACTTTGACTATTATTGAAATTGACAATTGTGCCAATAATAGAGAGAATAATAGAGACTTGGTAGATTAACTGAGATAGGGAAATCTGGACAGGAACTTCAACAGCACCTTCCAATTCTTAGAGACTGACAAAAACACCCTGTACCTGGTGATGTTGCAATTCCTACATAAAAGCCTGACTCTGGATTTTACTGATAAGTGCTGCGCCTTTTTGGGCAGATTCCCTTAGCAGTCGGCACTGACTGCATACCTCTAGTAACTTTAAAGTACTTTATTTCGTCACACATACATACACGTACAGTGAAATTCTTCCTCCGCATTTAAGGAGCGGTGGGCAGCCGCGGTGCAGCGCCGGGGGCCAACTCCAGTCTGAAACAGTACCTTGGCCAGGGGCATTGACTGGAGCAGGGTTAACTAGAACATGTTCTTGGTGGTGGGGGAAACCGGAGTGCTCGGAGGAAACCCACACAGACACAGGGAGAACATGTAAACTCCACACAGAAAGGACCTGTCCGGGAAGGGATTCGAACCCAGCACCTTCGTGCTGCCCAACTTACAACTCACAACAACTTACAATCCACATTTAGCACTAATAGTTGAAACACACAATTTGTTTGGTTGACCCTTGCCCTACATACACAGGTGAAGCCAATCATGAGTAAGCATATTTAAGGTGTTGCAAATCGATGTCCCCTTTGCATCTGCTCTGAAGAGGAGCAACACGGAGAGGAAAAGGAAGACCACAGACTCAGTTCCAGTCCTGGAGAGGCTTAATCATAGGTGAAGGATGAGGAGGGTAGTCCAACATCAACCCACAGGCCAGCTCCGAGGTGCGGAGGAAGCCTTTTGTTCACACATGCAGCTCCACCAGCTCCAGTTTGGAATAAGAAGCTGTTGTGAAAACTGAAATTGATTTTTTTTGATACCCACAGTTCCATGTCCCAATAACCGTTCCATTACTCTGTAGGACTGTGTGGCCAATACAGCTACTGCCATACTTGTTAAAGTTGACTAGAGTCACGTGGATTATTGGCAGTATCAACAGTTTAGTTCAATAGCTAGTTTGCGGTCACTAGTAATCTAAGCAGTAACTAGATTTAAAAAAGAAAACGTAGTATTAAACCAATTATAAAACAATGGATTGATTTTATCAATTCATCGATCAATCATATTTATTTTTTATTTTATTTTAAAGCACTAAAGGCAGTATTTGTAATATTCTACCAAGAATATTTCTACTTTATGAAAAGGATGAATGTGATATAATGTTTGACATATTTATCAAAAAAGCATATATTTTAATATGAACGCTATATTTGTCCTTGGCAAAGTTAAAAATGACAAAACATGCTTTTCACACAAATCAATTGCAACTATTTCAAATAAAGAAAAAAACGAACTCTTGCCGTACATGTGGAGCTATCCGCGGTACTGATATCGAATGGCTCGCTTTAATAGAGTGTAGAGAAGTCTATACAATGAGCTAAGCACAGTTAATGCAAATGGCCAACATTAAATATTCAGAGTGTTTTTGTTTTGCTGTTGTTGTTGCTCTACGACCGACGCCCTCTAAGCAGACATGCTGTAATGCTGTTGTCACGTTAGTCCACGAGACTGAACATTCCCCAGGAATCAGCATCATCTGTAAATGTGCTTAATGCTGTATGGCCATCTGTGTGCGTGTGTGTGTGTGTGTCTGTGTGTGTGTGTGCGTGTGTGCGCATGCACGCGCATGTGTGTTATATAATCCACCATTCTCTGTGCCACTACCGTCTATAGGTTGCAAGTCTTAACAGCTCCGGGACACAGGGATCGAGCTGTAAATCTAGTGAGAGAGAGCGAGAGAGATATAAGGAGGAGGGAGAGAGAGAGAGAGAGAGAGAGAGAGAGAGAGAGAGAGAGAGAGAGAGAGGGAGATAATGGCCGTAGACGTGGCGTGCATGCATGTGTTTATTTTGTAATGCATTTTGCTGTGTGTGTGTGTGTGTGTGTGTGTGTGTGTGTGTGGGCGCGTGTGTTGGTTTTGTGTGTGTGCGTCTATGAGATGTTAGTTTTATGTGCATTTGTCCATGTCTATTCACGTGTGTGCATACATTTTGAGTGTGTGTGTGTGTTTTGGCTGCAGGCCATGCTGCTGCCAACAAAGGCACATAATAAAAGAGAGGAATAGGGAGGGGTGTGGAGGAGAGAGAGAGTGTGAGAGATGGCCGAAGTATCTTCTCATGTCTCAAACGGCATTTCAATAGTTTGTGGAGTGCAAAGAAAACACAATGCGACAGGGAGCGTATGGCAGTGTCTCAAATGGGTGTTCAATAATTTGAGAGAAAGGGGGGTGGCACCACTATTTTGACATGGGCTACTGTGCACAATGTTTTGTCGCAGGTGCAGGTAAAGGAAATAGCAAGCTACATGTTATGCTGCCATGTAACATGAATGTAAAATGCAGGATGTAACATGACATGTTATTCTCAGCACCTGAGTCCGCCCCGGTGAACCAAAACATTGAGATGAGTACCTCGACTGACTACGACTCAATGAACCTGTGACACACAGTCTGTTAGATAGTTGTATTGTATATGGATCCTTCAGACCTAAAGACTGATACTTATTATTTCTGAATTTACAACTAAAAGCGTTTTAAACCCTTCTTTCTTGTCATTCTCTGGGTCTGTAACAGTATTTAAATCGTAACATTTTTTGGGCCCACCTGATATTTTTATTTTTTTGGGTCCACCTGCCCAGGCGCCTGTCGCCAAGGCTCCCCTTTGTCACTGATTCTGTTAATAATTTCGAGAAGCAATGGAGCCGTTGAGTGGTTCAGGTTTGCAGACCTCAGGATCAGGTCGCGGCTTTTTGCAGATGATGTGGTCCTGCTTGTGGAGCTATCCGTGGTACTGACATCGAATGACTTGCTTTATTAAAGTATATACAGAGATGGCAAAAGTACCCACATTTCTTACTTGAGTAAGAGTAAAATACATTTGTGAAAAAACAACTCGAGTATGACTACAAAGTACTGATCCAAATTTCTACTCGAGTAGAGTTAAAAGTACAGGCTCAGAAACGTACTCAAAAGGTATTTTTGAAAGTAAAAAGTACAGGCTCTAAAATGTACTCAAAAGTATTTTTGAAAGTATAAAGTACAAAGTAAAAAAAATGTAAATAAATAACTTGTATATAAAATTCAGTCTTCGATGCTTGTTAACTCAATTCACTAAAGGTTCATAAATCCCCCTGCCAAACATTGAAATTAACATCTGTTGGCATTATCGCCCCCTACTGGCTCATTCACACTATACATCCCTACGACCTACCATCCGTGCGCAAAAAAAAAGTAACGAGCCTGTTTTGGAAAAAGTAAGGAGTAGAAGTATAGATATTTCTGTTAAAAATCTACTCGGTACAAGTAAAAAGTCATCAGAGAAAAAAAGTACTTCTAAAAGTACAGATACATGAAAAACTACTTAAGTACAGTACTTCAGTATTTGTACTTCGTTACTTGCCATCTCTGAGTATATTAGCCAAGTCTGTACTATGAGCTAACACAATTAACGTCAATGCGCA
Organism: Bregmaceros cantori; assembly: GCA_900302395.1. NCBI lineage: Eukaryota > Metazoa > Chordata > Actinopteri > Gadiformes > Bregmacerotidae > Bregmaceros > Bregmaceros cantori. Next base: position 5,403 of record OMKY01206701.1, read on the forward strand.
ATATTAAATAGAGTCTTTTTAAAATATAGTTTTTTTTTAACATATTGCTATGATTGTTGGCCACTTACCTTATGACTCTATTTGTGTGTTGAGTTTTAACTATGTCACTTGGCTTGGCGGTGGGTGGGATCATTTGAGGAAGCAACGTCGCTTGCGGGGTGTGGTTATGTGTTTAGACATGCCCTCCATATTAATGCGTCCAGAAAGGAATCATGGGACTAAAGGTAAAAAAGGAAATGGCTACATATAATTCCAAAATGTATTAATGTTATATATAATACATAATACTTATATATAATATAACTATAGGAGGAATAATTAAATTAATAATATGATTAACATTATGAGTTCATTATTACATAACATTATTACAAATATATACTCCGTTTCACCTCCACATGTTCAAATACATATTTAATTCATTCAAAATCCATAATCTACATTTCCATAATCTAGATTTATGAGACAATGAAAGTGATGCTTTAGTAATGTCAGAAAGTACATTTTGGACAAGCCCGCCACCTGCTGGTTGGGATATGATCACATCACGGCCCGAGAACCATTTTACAGTACCTTTGCGGTGAATGGAGGTAGCGAGAGGAGAGAGAGGGGGACACAGACAAAGAGATTATATTCCATTTAGTGCTCTGGCATATACGGGGTTTTATGTTGATCATTAATCCCTTACCTTTTTATTAATTAATTTATGAAAAAAAAATCACATTCAATTTCAATTTAATTCAAAATCCCGGTTTGTCACGTTGCTGTGTGGATTGGGTGGAAGTTTTCCACCATCTAGTGGTTAAAGGGAATATTACAGCTAACTTCATTATTTTACTTTACTTTTTTTTTATCAGGTCGACAACGATACATAGCCAAAATATCACTGAATCATCTTTTGGGCAAATGTCGAAATGTCCATTGCCGTTTTTATTCATATTCAGGTTAGTGAATAGTAGATTAGCGATAGTCTAAGTATCGAAGGTGCGTGCACCCTGTGCACACTGTGAAATTTGGTGATTATAGCGGATTGCATCAAGATGGTAGAACACACTTACTGTGCTCATTTGTGAAATTGAACAACATTATTAAGTAAGTTAATTTTAGGTGACAGAGTTGTAAATACCGCAACAGTTCAGACGGTGTCCTCAGTGTCCTTCCCTTTGGAGAGTGATAACAAACCACATTACAAAGCAAAGCAAATTCAGCCACATCAGACCAGTGCAAAAGAGGTAACCAAAGTATGGACTAGGACAGTGCAAGGATCATCACCTCAGAAAGCAATGGACATAAACTTTGGATCGAAGAAGCATACACACTTGGACGCTTGGAATTCGAATGGCGGGACTACGCCCACAAGGGAGTCATCATGTCACCATGACAACTGAACGCCACTTCTAAGGAACAGTACATTGCTTGCCGTCGAATCTGTGATCTTGATGAGAACTTGAACACACACAGAAATAAATCTTACGTCATATAACAGCTGAAAAAAGGTAAATATTACTATTCCATGAAAAGTATTATGTTACCTCTGCTTTTTAAAAACATTTTATTTCAATATTTCAACCACGCCACCTTTTAATTATACAGTTTCATTGAGTTCAACCACCTGCCCTTTGGAATCCAACATTGTATTCCTTTTCATTCCAAAAATGCATGTTCCTTAATCCACAGTCTACATTAACATTTTGTGGGTGTGCTTGTACTGCACCGTTTTCACATTTTTATTATGCACATAAAGCTTATTATGTAGAGCTGCAAGGAAAAGAAGTATAAACGTATCAATAAAATGGGAAATGGTGCACGTTCCATAGCATTAAAAATAATGACTATGCAACAAAACAGTGGAAAAATGCTGAGTTTGGCTTGAAACACATTCTCACAGTTGTTTCTTGTCACAGTCTCCACAGCCAGTGTTTTCCCCGGTCGTAAAAACGAACCCAACTGATTACTGGCTAATCCTTTTAAAATGATCTATGTTACATTACACACTACTTTGTATTAAAACTAATTGAGTCAATTAGTTTAGTTACCTATATAGTTAGTTAGTTTCCTTTCATTGCATTTCAACCACCTTGAAAAGCAAAGTAGATTTGCCAACACTCAATTTGTTGGAAATAGCTTTTAAAATGACCAGTTGTTATATTGTTGAATGTTACCTGAATGAAGAGTTAGGAAACATTAAATCAACTGAATATTATATTAAATAAAAATAATATTAAAAATGCATTTTAAATAAGATATTATTTGGGTAAGTAAATGTATTGGTATTGGTGTAAAAATGCTCAGTGTGCCAGCATGTACTAAACTGCTTGTACTGTTTACATTAACATTTCCAATATTACTATTTATTTATTGAGTTATTTATGAATTACTGTGTAAGTCTAGTGTGCTGTCCCCTCTCTTGCTGGACCAACACAATATAATAGAATATCTATCTACATAGCTATCTATATAGTTGGGAGTTGCAATCTGATCGCATGTGGATGGCACTGGGGCAGGCCGAACCACTGGGATTACTGCGCTATTTGATCCCGCCTCTCCTAAAAGGTAACTTTCACCTAGGTGTTGTTAATTTATTAAGCTCATGTGAAGCCAGGAGTTACTTTTAAGTTAAGGGCAACACTACCGGTTTAAATTGCCTGGCTGATTTGTCAACTCTCCAGTCCAGTGTGGTCAGGCAATCTTGTCTGTCTGTGAAAAAGGCAGCCTGCACACAGAACCCTTGCGCAGAGTAAATACCCATTCATTCCTCACATAAACTACAGATACTTATACCTGTTGATGGTTTTACCTGCCATTTCCATCAATGTTGTCTGTATTTTGACAGAGATTTGAGGAGCTTGCGACTTCGGGGCAATGCAACCGGAAACGGTGAGGGTGATATTGGTTTTTTTTTTGTACAAATTGTCAACAAGGTAACAAAATAGCACAAGAAGAAGAGGAGAGACTTGCCGAGTTGGTGCGTATTTATCCGCACAGTTATGATGGGTCGAGTCCCGGCCGCAGGGACAAACAAAAAATCCAAAACAAATAGGGGAGGTTCTGAGAAAGTCAGGCGATGCCCTGCGATCAAAATGGGTCTCAATTAGGGAAAGCTATGTGTCTGCCCACGGCAAAAGCAAAAACACAATTATAGTATTTTTGTGTGCGTGACAATTCTGCCTCCTAGAGGACATATTCTGTTATTGCACACACATAAAAGACGCACAGAGGTATGAAGGTGACAAGACATAGAACGTACGGATAAATTACATACATATAAGTACTGTTTGTTATTTTGCGTTTGTGGAGAGTACCTTTGCTTTGTGTTCATCTTGTGAATACCCTTTCCCTGTGATGCTTGCTTGCGTCGTGATATTTACTCGCCCTGAAGGGGTCGAGTCCGAGTCGAGTCCGAGTCGAGTCCGAGTCGAGTCCGAGTCGAGTCCGAGTCTTTAGGGTACGAGTCCGAGTCGAGTCTCGAGTCATTTTTAAAGATGTAGCTCTAAAAACTTGAAATTGAATGCAGAACTAGATTTGACTACATGCACATGTCGCACACCGAATGGTTAATTCAAAGTTAGCTAATGTGGTACAGCAAATAGCAATGCAATGATTATGAATAAGTATACACAAACAAGGTTAAATGTTCACTTTGTGGAACAGAACAGATTTTTTCTAAAGCCAAAAAAGAGGGAAAGACTCGTCAAATACTCGCCGAGAGTCATTGACCTAGATTCCCGAGTCGAGTCCCGTTTTTGGTGACTCAAGTGACTTGCAAGTTGAGTCTTTTGACTCAAGTCTGCATCTCTGGCAGACGTTGCTAGCCAAGCCACTGCCCAATGCCAGCAAAGTATTTTGAAAAAGCGTTGTTGCCCTCCCAAATCCTAAAAGCCTCAGTTACAGACATACTTTTTTACACCATTTCTGACTCTTTGTAATTGCCCCTACAATCCACAATGATAAATCATTTGTGATATAATGACGAATCTCCACGTCTTCACTCCACTGAGTAAATAGCGATAGAAAATGGACAGATATGTTAATCCTAATCAACGTTTGTGCTGCAACAACTCTTTTTTTTTTGTTCATTTTTATTCCATTCGTTCTCCACGGTCGGTACAATAACGCATCTGTCCACTAGAGGTGCAAGGCTGCGACCCCTGGGGGATGGATAGGGGAATGAACACACATGTGTTCGTGAGTGTGCGTTTGATGATGTATTATTCAAACTGGTCACATGGTGGAAGTACTTGAGGTGGAGTATTTCAGCAGTTGTTTCAGCAGCAGAATTATCCCACCCCGTCCACACTTTCTAACAGAGATGTAAGCAGAGTGTGGACTGAGTAGTGTACTATAATAAATGTAAAGTGCGTAATGGGCTTGTGTTTTATGTACAGTGAGGCGACAACAGTGCAGAGTGCAGCATGTATAATGGATTTGATGTATTGCAGTAGGATTTTGCACGTGGCTTCACGCCTTCACAATGAAAATAAAATGATTAATTAAAATGAATTAATTGATTAATTGCATATTTCCAGACCAAAAATTTAAAAATAAAAATCTGCACTGATGTTTGAGGGCCAACAAAATATTAGATATGAGTGATCTGCAGTAGCTCAGTCTGTTAAAACAGTGCACTACAAAGCACGAATAGACAGAGAGAGAGAGTTGTGAGTTCGCTGCCCCTCACCGACAGCTTTGTCACATGTCTCCTCCCACTTCTTCACCTAAGCCTGAATAAAGCTGGAAACGCTCTGACTGTGTCAAAGAAATACAGGAAAAAAAATGTGTTTTTCAGTTCAAAATTGTCTTATGATGGCTTTGGCAATAAGCTCATGATGGTGTTGTAAGACATCGATCAAATCCTTGGCACTCAAAGGCTTAAGCATATTTTCATAACAATATTCATAAATAGTTTCAGCCTTCCAAAAAAAATCAGTATGTTCATAATGCATGTGAACCATTCCGAATAATCGTTTGGACAGCGCAAGAATATATACATAAATAGACGAGTTTACCCGCGAAATACAGGGGGCTGGCATTTTGTCGCGCCGGGATGAAACACATTTCCGGTGCCTTATTGTTGCCTATGCCAACTCTGGTACTTGACCAAGGTCCGAGCACACAAAAGAGACAAAACGCACACCAGTTCAAAATCCGACCACTAGATGTCGTCTGTGACCAGTTACACATCACACCACTCGCTCCGTTCATAATTTTGTATAAATATTGATCCGACTGAAAGTTACTCACCGAGTGGTCACATGTTCTTCTGGACCAATAGGCTGGCTGCTTCTACTAGTTATTCCAAAAGGAATGAGAAAATGGAACGAGTTGCACTGATTATTAAATCATGCGTTTGTGGGTCACAGATCCGCATGAGAGCATTTGGGTGTTGAATAGCAGCAAGTTACCAGTCCGTTTTAAATAACTCTGTAGGTGTGTGTTCCCACCGAATATATACATGTTGAAAAATTGCCAAAAACACAGCGAACTAAATGACACCGGACGTGACGTGCAGACACCGGAAGTCCCCCAGAACTCGTCTATAGACCGCCACTATACACTCCCTTCATAGGCCCCAGAGGTGCCATCTAGGGGCCAGATAGAGGTATTGCAGCCAATCTATTTATGTATTTTTGCAATAGAAAACAAATATGCGACAACACATATTTGGCACTCAGTGGTTCTCTTCACAAAAATGTGGTAACGTGTCTTTGTCAATGAATGAGTTAAGTATAAATGAAATATTTTTTTAATCTTATTGTTGTTTTTATCATTATGTTTCATATTTTCCAACGGGAAATCTGTGGTATGTGGAATGCGAGCTGGCCGCAGTAGACATTTTTATTTTTGCCTCCTCCTCGATGGCAGAGACCACACTCAAAAAATCTTTTAGAACACAACGGCGTTGTCAATGCAACTGTGATGCAGGCTTTCTAGCAGCCGTCTCGCTTGGCTTGTATACCCTTTTGTCACCTGTCAAAGTTGTCAAACTTTTTGGCCTTGCTGGCTGCACTGCCTGTGTGAGTGACAACGAACAAACTCTCTGTGTGAGAGTTTGTGTGTGCTCTGTGTTAGAGGAACTTGTGTTGTGTCAGGCTGGAGGAGTGTATGTCTCAGAACCACTACTGGCTTTAGTGACGTAGTAGTAGCCTGGCTGGCCGGAACAAATCCTCCACGCATGCGACTAGGCGGTCGCTCTGGATCAACCAGGCAGACCAATCAGATTGTCCCCCAAATCTGGGCGGTCCAATCAGCCGGCCTTGAATTGAGACGCGGCCTCCATGCCACTTGTCACACCCACTGCGCTGCGATATGATCACTTCATTTGATTGCGTGCGATGCATGGACGATTCGTTGGTTCTGGCTTGCCAGACTAAGAAGTAAACACAGATGGAATTTAGGTTGGGAACAGTATACCCCCTGGTGGAAACACACAATAGCATAAGTTACAAAATAAATACTGTCCAGTGATCAATGCTCGGCAGTGCATGTCAGAGTCTAGCGTCGTATGCTACTGTGACCGTACCTGGGATTCAACAGCATCACCACGCGGGGAAAGAAGGGGCCGTTCATACGGGGACAAATGCGAAGGATATGGCAACTACAGTGTCTTGCAGAGACATTTTCATATAAACTGCTGAAATAATAAATACAAATTATTTAATTTAATGGTAGTTCCACAATAGGTATTTGAAACGGTGAGCTGTAGTAAGCAGATTTTGAAACGATGTGCGTTTTGTGCGACAGGTTCAGCAGTCTGGGCTGTCGGGACTTTCTTATCACTAGGGAGTTACTTTGAATGAAACTACGAAATGTTATTATGGGTCTGATCTCTTGTATTTTCAGCAGCACTGTGTGTGTGTCACATGATGCTGTCACAGCCCTTGCATTTTCAAAGCGTGCCGCTACATTTGGCAGATTCCCCTCAGTAGAAGGCCTTTTATTAGGCATTGTCTGACTGTTGCTGTTCCATTTCCTCCCAAGCCAGCAAGTATGGCTGGGTCTCTTTCCTCCTTAAATCAAAACCACCAAAAACATCAGAGTGTGGCCTAAGCCAATGCACAATTTACTTCATGCCGAGTGCAGTGCACCATGATGGCGCTGGATCCAAGTTGTGTGGATGCCAGGAGCGTATCTGCTGTTTGTTGAAGAAAGGCCTTTTCTGTTGCACATTCTGTGACAAACAATAGCCATCTGTTATAACGACTGCCATAGAAAAGCATTCTGGAAGATAATAAAACTGACAATTACTCCAGAGTGCCAGGACCCTACGTGCCTTGGTTCTTAATTATTTTCTTGTTTTTTTTTTACTCTGTTTTCAGTGTTTTTTCAAAGGTGACTTTGTGGAACAGTGAAAGTGACAATTCTTTTAACTTGTGGAACAATGAAAGTGACAATTCTTTTAACTTGTGGAACAATGAAAGTGACAATTCTTTTAACTTGTGGAACAATGAAAGTGACAATTCTTTTAACTTGTGGAACAATGAAAGTGACAATTCTTTTAACTTGTGGAACAATGAAAGTGACAATTCTTTTAACTTGTGGAACAGTGAAAGTGACAATTCTTTTAACTTGTGGAACAGTGAAAGTGACAATTCTTTTAACTTGTGGAACAGTGAAAGTGACAATTCTTTTAACTTGTGGAACAGTGAAAGTGACAATTCTTTTAACTTGTGGAACAATGAAAGTGACAATTCTTTTAACTTGTGGAACAATGAAAGTGACAATTCTTTTAACTTGTGGAACAATGAAAGTGACAATTCTTTTAACTTGTAGAACAATGAAAGTGACAATTCTTTTAACTTGTGGAACAATGAAAGTGACAATTCTTTTAACTTGCGGAAC
>OMKY01206713.1:0-16957 GCA_900302395.1 Bregmaceros cantori
CAACAAAACGAACGCACAGCTATAACACACACACACACACACACACACACACACACACACACACGGTCAGTGCGGCGATGCACTTAAAAGGCAGCGTGCATGTTTTTTTTTTTTTAGACAGGAGACAACAAACTGCAGTTAAAACCGTACCCCTCACGGTCTATTAACCGCAAGGGGGCGCACCGCGGTTAACCTACTTTTGCGGTTTATCGTTCAGCCTTATCCCCCATGCGCCGCATTTCCGAGGAGTATAGGCTGTGTTGGCATGTCTAACCATTATATGCTAAAAAGTATGTAAACGTAGATTTTTTTTCTTTGGCTGTGGAAATGCAAAAAATAGACCAAACCTTCGATGTACGCCATGCCATGATTGCCAGTGGTATAACAGCTATATAGCTTCAACAATACTAATTCACAGTTCCAAAGAGCTAACCGCTGTAGCTATGACTAAATCTCCCTCATTCTTTCTTAATGCACCTTATAGTCCCATGCATCTTGTAGTGCAGAAAATGTGGTAATTACATTGTAAAAAATATGTTGTTGTTGTTGTTTTTTTAAGAAAATCTGAAAATGCACTCTAATATTTCTGTGTCCATACTCCATACCAAGGGTCTGGTTAACAAAAAGTGTAGGCATTGATTATGCAACACACCATATCTCCACATGCTGCCGTTCTATATGTTATCTGGACACAAGCCAAAACACTTTGATTGGCTCCTGACTGACCAATGGGATGTCAACCTGGTGGGGCAGGGCTCTACAGGGTGGGTATAAAAAGCAGGGGAAATCTATCCAACCTCATCAATCTGATCACATCGCTAACATGAGGTCCCTGGTCTTCGTGCTGCTCCTTGGAGCTGTCTGTGAGTATCTTGGGGTTCTGTAGCTTAGTTGTTGGCACAGTCATTCCAACGGCTGTAGGGTTGAAGACCGAAAGGTTGGTGGCTCCAAGAGTCTCAAGTGTTCTATTGAAGACACTGAACCTGAAATTGCCGCAATGGGTTGTGGTCATCTCCCGTTTGAATAAATAGAGGGTTCACTATCCAAGATTAATCCAAAAATGAATTCATAACTTCAGATGGAATCCAGAAAATACCAATGCTTAGCTAAAATGGGCATAATGCTTTTTGTTTACCTCTAGTCGCTGAGGAGGACAAGATCGTTGGAGGGTATGAGTGTGCTAAGCACTCCCAGCCCCACCAGGTGTCTCTGAACTCTGGATACCACTTCTGTGGAGGCTCCCTGGTCACCAAGGACTGGGTTGTGTCTGCTGCCCACTGCTACAAGTCGTAAGTAAACAAAGATACACCAACAAATCCATGATGCACTTACCAGCAACTGACAACTTTTATGTTGCTCTCTCATCCAGCCGCGTGCAGGTCCGTCTGGGTGAGCACGACATCGGTTACAGCGAGGGCACCGAGCAGTTCATCTCCTCCTCCCGCGTCATCCGTCACCCCAACTACTCCTCCTACAACACCAACAACGACATCATGCTGATCAAGCTGAGCAAGCCCGCCACCCTCAACCAGTACGTCCAGACTGTGGCCCTGCCGACCAGCTGTGCTCCTGCTGGAACCAAGTGTCTCGTGTCTGGCTGGGGAAACACCATGAGCTCCAGTGAGTAGAAAACAGGTCCATGGCAACTTGGAAACATGGAGGATTTGTGATGGGGTCTTATTTCAGTTAAGTAGACATTTTGGGAAGTTGATTTAAGAGTAGGCATATCAACACATTTCTACAAGCCTAACACCTACAATTATTACAGTATCTGAACATCACTTTGTCTATTGTAGCCGCTGACAGCGACAAGCTCCAGTGTCTGGACCTGCCCATCCTGTCCGACCGTGACTGCAGGGACTCCTACCCCGGCATGATCACCAACTCCATGTTCTGTGCTGGCTTCCTCGAGGGCGGCAAGGACTCTTGCCAGGTAATATCAACCCCAATACCAGATACCCTTATAACTAATGTCTGACCGATATCTCGGTCATCAATATAAATCTGCAGAAATTAGATTACATTTCACAGATACGATACACTGATATCCCAATACCAATGAAAGGCTCTAAATGTTGCCTGGGGAGTTCAAATGTTTGATTGATGTGTTCATATATAATGTGAAATATCACCAAGCACTTTTTGGAATTGTGCTCTCCATGTGTCCTCTAGGGAGACTCTGGTGGTCCCGTGGTCTGCAATGGTCAGCTGCAGGGTGTGGTCTCCTGGGGATATGGATGTGCCGTGAGGGATCGCCCCGGAGTCTATGCCAAGGTACAAATCTTGTGCTTTCACATGGACAAGGTTCAGAGTTTGGTTCGATATCTGGCACTGATCCTGAATGTTCACTTACTAATGTGTATTTCTTTCTCTGTCTCTTTCCCAGGTTTGCATTTTCACCGACTGGCTGAGGACTACCATGCAGAAGTATTAAGTGAGCCAACGGAATGATAAATAAATGTTTTCAATTATAACATTTGTCTGTTTCATTCAGCAGATGGTCACATATAAGACTGTGATATGTTTTTCTTTACCAATGTACAGTATGTTTTTCCATCACTGTTTTTTTCTTGGGAACACTATTTCCTCCTTGGATGCTATTATTCCATCAGTTTTATTAACCTACTCTTCTGTTCTTTTCCTGGACTATGGCATTTTGGAAGAAGGGTTTTCACCAATATGTTTTTCACCGATACAGCTACTGGGCTGTTAACTTATTTACCGGCAAATCCCTTTACAAGCAGACAATAAAGTGACTGGATAACATTAAAACATAGTGTGACTTATTTACCTTTCCTATAAAACAGGGTACAAGGCAGGGCCATCTTCTCGCCCCATTGCTTTTTTCTTTAGCTATCAAACCCTTAGTCATCTGGTTTAAACAAGATGCCCAATACAAAGGGATTATAATATATGTTGATGATCTACTTTTTCATCTCTGATCCTGCTTACACGTATCTCTTGCTCGTAACGTCTTTCACGAATGAAATGTAAACATAAGCCAATTATTACCAATTAATCAGAAGGCTACATTTCTCTCCCCAACATTCTTTCTTTTTTAAACTCTTCCCTGATGTTACTTATTTAGAGATTTTGGTAATCCAGTCTTTTAAGGATCTATTGTCAAAGAACGTCTCTCCGATATTTGGAAAAAATGCTAAAGATTTCAACAGGTGGTCAGCTCTCCTAATTCCCAGAGTGGTGCACATTAGCTTTGCTAGAATGCTAGCTCTACCCAAACATATACATGTATTTACCCACATTCTGATTCTAATCAAAAATTAATTTTAATATTTGGACAACCTCTTTGACTCTTTCCTTTGCTATGGTAAAGATGCACATATGTGTAGAGCGATCCTCCAGTTATCCAAGGTACAAGATGGCTTAATTTGCTTTACCAAATATTTTATTTACCTAACATTAGTATTGGGGTAATAATGTAAATAAATGAATATATTGACACAATGTTACACATTGGCCTTCTCTGGTCTATGGCTAAGCTAGTCATACTCGTCTTGTATTCGGCGCTGTACCGAGTACCGACCAATCCTCCCAAAACCTCACCCCGTTCTGTGGTTAAAATCCCTTTTAAAATCTGGATACAGATAAGGAAAGGACTGGGGACTCTTCTCTGAATAGTGTCATCATGTACAGATCAAGCATTCAAGTACTGGTTTTCCTGTGGACTTGGATGGACACCACTTCAAATTCCTTCAAATCAGAGGCTTTGTGGCAGACTTCCGCAGTGTTAGCGAACAACCACAAGATGTTTTAACTGAAGAACACTCGGCTCCAGTGTCCCTTTTTACTGTTAGCAAGTTTAACTGGAACCTGCTAGGAAGAGTGAGACCTTGCCCTGTCAACACCTGTGTGAATGGGAGACTTGCTCCATTTCACTAAGGCCTTGTGTGCTAATGACTGGCCATATAGATGTGAGCATGTGTAGATAAATAGCCATTTAGGTCATACTGGCACCAAGTGCTCCAAATAAATCATTATTAATTGTAACTAGAGATGTCACAATCACATTATTTTGCTCCCGTTCCGATCCCGAATCTTTTTAGGATAAGGATCCTGATTTTATCCGATCCGATCCCACGTTCAGAGTGTCCATCATTCGGCTGACCAGCTGGCTGGATCAAGACACTATTATAAAGGCTGTCCATCCTTATACTACTCCAGCGTCACTTCTGAAGTTCTGACCACAGAGCTGCATTCAGACCAGTTCAGAAAGTGTTGTTTGAAAAGGGGCTACGAGTGGTGAACAGGGATAAAACGTAGCTCTTTTCAAATATCAAAGAGGCAGCGAAGTTCGCTGCAAGGCTGTCGCCCAGCCTGATCATATGTGGGGGAATCGAGAGAGAAGAGATTCCATTCTGCTGACCTTGTAGTGTGGGTGCAGCCACTGCAGAGCAATGCAATGTCATTGGGACTGCAACTGATGACCATTCCGACTGGTGGAACTTGCTCCATTAGCGGCGCGGGTTTGCATACCCCCTCTGGTTTTTCTCCCGACTCTTCACCACAGTTTCCAATTTAATCCTGTCACTATCTCTCTCAATGAAAAAAGAAAGAAAAAGCAAAAAACAAAGAAAATATAAAATTGAAAATAAGACAATTTATGTGACTGAAGAAATATGGAAAAGTTGAGGCCAAAAACTGTATAGATAGAGATGAAGGAAGGAGGTTAGACACCAACGGTCTAGACATGAATTCTTTAAAAGAAAAAAAAAAATCATGTGTTTTGCAGATAGAACCTGCTGGGATAGAAGCCAACTGTTGCTATTTGGCAAGGAGCCAAAGCTGGTGTGCTGACTGTGAAAATGTGTATTTAATGTACCATTGACTGGTTGGCTAGGGAACAACCAATGAGGGCTCGATGGCTGGGCAGAGCCCCTCAGCACTGGTATAAAATGTGGAGCAGGCCTCTCCCAACGCGTCAAGCTGACCACACCGTTACCATGAGGTCCCTTGTGTTTCTGCTGCTCCTCGGAGCGGTCTGTGAGTGTCCAATACATGGCTAGATGATGCTTGATTAATGTCAACGCAAAGCTATTGAGATACCAACAGTTAACAATAACAAACATTCCTTGAGAATATTCATTGAAAACGCATAATTGCACTTTTTTTATTCATAATATTGATGGCGCAATCATGAGATAATTTGACATTGTAATTGTTGTATTATGCGTTAAAGTGTTATAACATGTAATCATAAATTATGGAGGGGGGAGAGCCAGAACCAACAAATTGTCCACGCATCACAAGCTGCTAAACGGTTTTGGGTCTGGGCAAATCAGGCAGACGTTGCCTGCATTCGGGCGGACCAATCGAATTCACGCCTCCACGCCACATTCCCACCTACTGCGCTGTGACTGGATAACACGATTTGATTGATTTTGGACATGTTTTTCGACCCTGGTTTTACCAGACCCAATGATCCTTCTAATTACGTGTGATACGTGGACGATTAGTTGGTTCTGTCTCGCCAACCTAGGCGTGTGGCACGTTATGGAATTATTTTAACATGCCTGAGTGTTCCATTTCATTCTATGTTCCTCCTGAGTTCTTATGCCAATGTGTTCTCCAGTCGCTGAGGAGGACAAGATCATCGGAGGGTATGAGTGTACTCCACATTCCCAGCCCCACCAAGTGTCGCTGAACCTCGGATACCACTTCTGTGGAGGCTCCCTGGTTACCAGGGACTGGGTCGTATCTGCTGCCCACTGCTACAAGCCGTAAGTGAGGAGCTGAAGATTGGATGGATTTTGTTTTAATACTTCATTGCCTGGTAGACGCATGCGTTATTAGGGCAGGCAACCCATAGCCCCCTTTTCACAGAACCTTCATCTCATTTGGTCAGCATCTAGAATGTATTTGTGTATTGTTTTTGCCAAGGTTTTTGCCAGTTAGTGGTCACTCCATCACACATTCACACACCAATGGTGGCAGCTGTCATGCAAGGTGCTCATTCAGTCACCAAACCTGCGGTCTCTGAAACAACTGGCCTACCTACAGCCACCCCAAACAAAGCCAACACTGTTTCTTTCTCATTGTACGCCCAGCCGCATGGAGGTGCGCCTGGGCGAGCACCACATCAAGGAGACCGAGGGCACGGAGCAGTTCATCTCCTCCGCCCGTGTCATCAAGCACCCGCAGTACAGTTCCTACAGCACCACCAACGACATCATGCTGATCAAGCTGAGTGAGCCCGCCACCCTCAACCAGTACGTCCAGACTGTGGCCCTGCCCACCAGCTGTGCTCCTGCTGGAACCAAGTGTCTCGTCTCTGGCTGGGGAACCACCATGAGCGTCGGTGAGTACGAACCTCAGCTTTACAGCCCTGGGAAAGACCTCGTTGTCCGGTGTAGTTGTTAGGTGCCACTGTGCAACACATCGTCCACTGGAGGGCAGTGTAAGCCATCCAGTGATACTTTCTGATCTCAGAACACCTTTGACAACAGGACACACCCGCTTTCTAAGGACGCAAAGCTATTTTTAATGCACCAAAACACTAAAGAAATTCAAAATGTAATATGCTGAATTGTTGTTAACTAATTGTGTCAGCAGTTACTGATGACAATTTTCAATGCGTAACAGATTTCACTCCTTAGAAAAGCTCTCATGTAACATGTTGCATGTTTGTTGCAGTTAATGACAAGAACAAGCTGCAGTGTCTGGACCTGCCCATCCTGTCAGATAAAGACTGCCACAAATCCTACCCTGGCATGATCACCGACTCCATGTTCTGCGCTGGCTTCCTGGAAGGAGGGAAAGACTCCTGCCAGGTACGCATCACTGTCTCTAGTCACGAAACTTGTCGCTTTTGCTGGATACCCCAGGGTAAATCTTAAAATACACCAACACGACCCTCCGGGAGTGAACAAGGTCAACACAAAAGAAAGGAAAGCAGCATATAAGTTATAAAGTGGCATTGGCATAGAATCAGCACGTGTGACATGTCAACATTTCAAGCAGGGCTACCCCCTTCATTCAGTAGCATCACTGAGCGTGGGAAGAAACCGTTTCTCAGTCTAGAGGTCTTAGTACGCAGGGCTATGACTATGTGTGAGTGTGGGAGACGACCAGAGAGTACCGTTGCTTTTGTTGGAATCACAGCGGAGGAGGTACTAACAAACAGTACCTGGTTACGTGGAACCGTGCTAGTGGAAAAGGAGGTAAAACCGAATAGAGCAGAGTAGTGTACAGTGGGATTAGTTGGATTACCCAGCCAAACCATCTTGGAAATGTAGAACAATTAGCTTCACTAGTAGACGCTTTATTGAAAGTGGGTTTTAATTATCACAATAAGTAAATAAGTGTGCGGTGTATGGATGTGAAGGGGGGTGTATACTTGCAGCAAATACAATTTCGAGATTGACTCAAATCAACAGATTTTCTGTATAACACCAGTAGAGAGAATATGCACTTGTCAGTTTGACTGAACAAAATTCTTTTTCAGCACTGGTCTCTCATTTCCCCTAAGAAGTACTTTTAATACAGGACTTGTTCAATCTCTACACGTGCACATTATAACAACTTTTATTCATTCAATTACAAGCGTTGGCCAAATGCACCAGTCCCTACATCACTGCTGACTCTGTTGTGTGTGTGTGCAGGGAGACTCTGGCGGCCCCTTCATCTGTAATGGTGAACTGCAGGGTGTGGTGTCCTGGGGAAATGGATGTGCGTGGGAGGATAACCCTGGAGTTTATGCCAAGGTAAGGTTTGAATGTAGAAAATTCTGCGGGTAGAGAGCGCGTCCCCCAGACCATAGGTCGCGCAGTGCCGCAGGTTCAAATTCCTATGGCTTTTCTGCAATGTCTCCCCCCGACTCTTCATCCCAGTTTCTGATTTAATCCTGTCACTATCTCTCTCAATAAAGAAGGAAAAACGGCGTTTGCGCCCAAAAAATAATAAAATTCTTTGTGGGGAATATTTGGTGCACCATTCAACAGTGCATTTTTTGTGTTAAAATGGTTGGTGCAGAAATAATTAAAGTAATTATTAGGCACATTTATTTTCGTATTGGGTCTTTTTAATACGTCCCACAGACTGCCATATACCTTCGTACGTATGTGAAAAATGCCGTGTTTACAGCCAGAGGATCCATTTTGGTGACAATGATGCAGCTCCGTAGTTTGTCTGTTTTTCGGCAGTAGATGCCTCAGTAGGGTGGATTGCCCTAATGTGGGTTATTGCTTCCTAATGTGGGTTATTGCTTCCTAATGTGGGACAGTCAGTTGCTTAATGTGGTACAGTGAAATGTAATGTAGAACAGTTGAACTTCATTTTAGACTTACCATAGTTTACCATAGTTTGCCTTTACCATAGTTTCACTGATATTTATTAGTTTATGGAGCCAGAACAAGTGGAGCTTAGGTGTCCCACATTAGACAGCGGCCCAAAAACAGCCACATGTCGCCACTCTTCGATTAGACATTCACAGAGCCATTCGTGCTCCGTTTGTGGCACGCTGTGTGCTCATGGCACTGTGTGTGCGGTCCGTTGATTACGGCGCATTCTGTTCCGTTTTACTCTGCATATTTAAATAATTGATCTATTTATCGATTCGGCCGAATCGCGATTGAACTATAAATCAGAAAATTCGAACACCTCTATTTATTATACTCAATTATTGAGTGATTTCATTTATTTACCTTTACATTGCTCTTATTTTCTAAACGGTTCTAATTAACTATGATTTGTGATTATTACTATTTGCGTAATTTACATCTGTTTCAGGTTGTAACGACTCTAAGTTAATTGTTTTTCTATTTGCTCATTCTCAGGTTTGTGTTCTGGTGGACTGGGTCAAGGAGACCATGAGGACCTATTAATGCATCCTTTACATGTCGGTGGTCACCCTGATCAATAAATCCTGTTTACTGCAATGACATTGTCTTTTTGTGTTGCCATAGTTGATGGTTGTGTAACACAGGTGGGGTGTGCCCGCCTCAAACCAGGAAGAGGTCAACCAACCTATCCCCAAGTCTAGGCTACCCGGTATTTATGTGCCACCCGTGCGGAGGCTAAACGCATCATGGTGTCAAAGTCCACCAGTCACATATGCCCCATCGACTAGGCAAGCTTTTCATACTGACACCCCGCATCGTGCACTGCGCTGGAAATGCAATTAAGTGATTTACCCAGGATCATTGTTGATACAGTTACCGGTACTTATAAAAAATACTTCAACTACACATTACTCACCACCACATATAATTCATGATAATGAATATATATGACATATAATTCACTATTACTTTACTCCTATTAATATCTTTCTCTCCCCAATGATGTACTTCTCTATTTTTTCTTCCGACCTGTATTCCCTTTAATCACCTTCATTTATTTCTGGTTATTAGGATGTTTTGGTTCAACTTTTTATGCTGGTACAGACTACTGGTCTTGGTGTTAATTATGGTTCACTGTTAAAAGAAAGACTTGATTCCCCGCTGAGATGTTAGCATTTTGGGTTTTCCTGGATGTGTGAGTGAACAATCACAAACCTTCATTTTGCAGATGACATTGACGGGCTAGCAGGAAGTGGGGAGGAACTTGCATAGCTGGTGGAACGACTGGACAAAAGCTCTGCTGCATACGGCATGGAAATCAGTGCTGAAAAACAACACCAACACCAAATTAATTACAAAGGAGTTCTGTAGTCAACAACTAGAAACAGTCAGTAATTTCAAGTGATTTGGAGCTATTGTTACAGACTAGGGTTCACAACCTGAAATCATGCTGTGTAGAAGAGGAATGATAGCTGGTTAACATTTATAGTTCTTTATATTACCACACAGGAGTGTCAGTCAGAACACTACTTAAACGCGGGGGGTGCTGTTCAGTGTTGCCAGATGTAATTATGGGGGAAAATCCAAAATGTACGATAATTTCAGTTAGTTCCCCAAACACGCATCTCTCTCTCTGACACCCCAGAGTCATTAATAGCAGATCATAGGTGTCCGTGAGGTGCCTGTCTGGAAATACTTTCGTTGGAATTACAGAATTATATGGGAAAAAATGTTTCTGATGTGTGAAATCTTTTTTGCTGCATTACGATGGTCTTGCCTCAACTTCAATATCACTGACATTTTTCTCCTACAATATTTTAATGTGCACCCTACTGTGAACATGACCCATACTGAGACTATAATAGCTTATATTGTAATTTAAACATATTAAGTGCATGCAAAAGAATACCAAAATGTGTTAATAATGGTTAAGTACCCAACTTAATCGTAAAATACTATTAAATCGTTAAAAGGCTGGAAATTGCATCTAAGAAACGGGGGGGCTCACAAGAATGAGATGTCCCTTATTAATATTGTGTTTGTGTACGATAATTTCTCCCAAAATACGATAATTTGGAGGTTTTGGTACGATACTTCCGGATTTCCTGTCTGGCAACACTGGTGTGTGTGTGCGTGCGTGGTGTCACTGGTGTGGGTGTGTGTGTCAGAAGAATGAGTATTGTTTGTGTGCCTTTGTTCGCTTGCCTGTGTGTTGATGTGGCTCTTTGCTGTAACATAGTCAGATATGTTGCTCTTGGTCTCCAACTGGTTGGCCACCCCTGCCAAAGAATATTAGAGATTTGCTGTGGAGTTTTTAATGCTATGTGATCTGCGAGTTTGCAATTTTTTTTATCCATCACATGACCGCATCATGTGATGGATAAAAAAATTGCAAACTCTTTTGGGAAGTTTCAATTCTGTTACTCAGATTTTAGTTGTAAATATTTTTCAGGCACCTGCTCGCAGATAATTTTTCTTTCTTGTTCCTTATCTTGTCCTGTGTTTCCTTCATTTCTCCTTCTGAGGAACAACTTGTTCACGCCGTTTGCTCAGAGAATTAAAGGACACCTCTTATGATTGCATTGACAGCACACCCTTTCTGGGGGTGTGCTAGTTCAACCGAAAGAAAAAAAAAAGTTTATTTTCAGACCACTGGCTGCTTTTTAAAAGTAATCCGTTACAATTACAAGTTATTCATTGAAAATTGTAATCAGTAACCTAATCCTGTTAGCCAGTTGTAAAGTAACATTACAGATTACTTTGGATTACTTTTCAACTCATACTTTATATGAACATAATAAAAAATGTTTTATATTTTCTAAAGTCAAAATATAAAACATGATACATTTCTGTTTTCACGTTTGAAAAAAAGTTTATTTGAGTCGCCGCAAGACAAATTATACTCTTTTTAATCCCATCAACCCAGCCCTAAAGAGCGTGTGATATTTTTACATGAGGCGTCTCATGGCACCAGGAAACCGCTGCAATGCACATGCCACACAGGGCATTTAAACGTGATAGGTTTCCGATCTAACGGCAACCGTATCAGCTGCCGTTCTCCAGCACTGTTGTCAAGTCAAGTCAACTTTATTTATAGAGCACAAATTTACAACAGTGTAAAACTGTACCAAAGTGCTTTACAAGACATTGAATAAATATAAAACAGTACAGAAAATAAAAATAATACAGTGCAGGTTAAAGTGCGATTTAAAATAAAGTGAATATTAAAAATGGGGAGGCTAGTGGAATTAAAATGGAAGTATGGGCTGAGGTGAGCATCACTAACGCTAACAATTAAAAGCCAGGAGAAGAGGGAGTTAAGAGGGACTTAAAAGATTCGGGGGACGTAGCTGAGCGAATGTGGATGGGGAGGCTGTTCCATAGTTTGGGAGCAGCAATGGAGAAAGCCCTGTCCCCTCTAGTCTTCAGCCTGGTCCTTGGGACCTCCAGCAGAAGACTGTCGGAGGATCGTAGCGCTCTAGCAGGGGTGTGGTGGTGGATGAGTTCTGACAGGTAGGTGGGGGCCAGGCCATGGAGGGATTGTGATTGCTGGCTGTATCTGTGTGTCAGGGACAACAACAGCAACTCCTCGGTGCTTTGCGCACACGGCCAATTTTGTCCGGCCGCACTCCGTGCTGCCTGCATCAACCATTTTTACTTCCTGCATTTTCACTTCCTGCAAACTTCCCATTTTATTTCCGACAGCTGATAATAAAGGTGAGTACCTCTATTTTTTAGGAAAAATTGTGATTCTCTACATTCTAAAATTGGTCTTTTGACGACTTTGGCACTAAGTATGTGTTTTTTGTAGGATGTTGGCGGAAGTTCATGGCGCTGAAAGAGTTAATAAGGGTAAAGGTAGCTTACCTAGTGAATTTATGTTACTTTATTCAGTCACACAATACATGCATGTACAGTGAAATTCTTTCTCCGCATTTAACCCATCCCTGAGGAGCGGTGGTCAGCCGCGGTGCAGCGCCCATGGTGAGTGCGCAGAGGGAACTCACGGGGAGACACACGGGGAGAACATGTAAACTCCACTCAGAAAGGATCTGCTTGGGCTGGGATTTAAACCCAAGACCTAACCACTTCACCACTGTGCTGCCCATAATATATTGAAGTACCACTAAAAAAGTTAAAAATACAACAACAACAACAACAAAAAGACAAACAAAACGCCTGTCTTGACTCGTGAAACAGCAGCAACAGTAGCAGCAGCAGTAGCAGCAGCGGTAGCAGCAGCGCCCCCTGTCTGTATGTCCGGTACGTGAGGATTAAGTGAGACAGAAAAGAAAAATAGTTTGGGGGGAAGTGCAGATGGAAATTAGCGAGCGGGCGGTGATGGGCTGGCTAATCACCACTTTGGCCTGCCTAATGTGGAGCCCCTGTGGCAACAGACCATGTTTTATTCACACACTTATTACTCCCCCCCACACACACGCACACCACACCTCTCACCCACCGGTACACTCTCACACACACACACACACACACACACACATACCCTTTTTGCTCAGATAGTTAGCACACGCCATACCGCCTACTAGCACTATCGCAGTTGCATCACTTTCATAGCGTTGCCTTTGGTCGCGGTATTGTTTGGTGGGAAAGGATGCAATTGCCGAACTGCCGGAAAACAGGTAAACTAGCATGTTAAAAAACTAATTAAAAAAAATATATATGTTTTTTTTTTAAGCGCGGATCACTTAATTACCTATGTCCTCCTTTGAACCATAAGAAAAAGAGGGTACAGTCACACCTTTTGCGGATTATCAATGTCATTTTACACATTGGTGAGAAAACGTGTCAAAACTGAGACATTTGCTGTTTTGCATTTACATCTTGGTGAACATATTTTTTCAGTTGCGTGTGCTGCGAAAACAGGCACAATACTACAGGGCTGGATTCGTGCAGGGGTCTAACCCACTGCACCACAGAGCCCTTCCTTTTTTGATATACTTTTGCACTGTAGTGACTGGTATTTTTTCAGACATTGATTCATCTTAGTAAAAATGATCAAAGACAAATTTAAAACACATCTCATCATCTTTTTAACCCTGCCTCTACCCCCAAGGATGGCCGTCTGGTGGCACATACGGGGAATGAAATGCGATGGACACTGCACACTCCTTGGACACCATTTTGACTACATAGCAGAAGAGGCATGACTACGGGGAACGCCCTATATTCCGAAATTTCTATTTTCTGAAATCCTTACGGGTAATTTAGTTACAGGTCGTTTGGGGTTAGGGTAGAGGTTAGGATTAAGGTTTAACCCCTAACACCTACTATGACTAAACAACTACTGTGACTTAATGCCTCATAATGTTTCTGAACATAGGGTCTTCGGAACATAGGCATTTCGGAACATAGGGTACAAACCCAAGGCCACACCAGCAAAAGAATAAAAAATTCAGACTGAAAACACAACGGTGGGTGCAAGCACTGATGTGGCGGCTTCAACTCCATATGTATCTTATTTATTTTATAGTCATCTGCAACAGCAATGTGATAAGTATCACAATTAGGGAAGACATTGTGACGTGCATTCCAAGGGAGGAGTAGCACCTCCTAATTTCGGGAAGAACAAAGCTGCTCCTCCTGCCAGGGACAGCTGGAGACACGTGGCATTTTTTACATTGCCACACGTTCCCATGAGAAAGTCAGAGTGAAAGTTATTCTTTCACTGTGATTCCCATTATTTGTGTTTCGTTAGTGGTTGTGATGTGATGTGTGTGGGTGACTGTACAGCGGGGATACATGCGCTGCAGGTGAACATGGAAACAGTGTGTGACTGCATCCTTGGGTGTTTGTGGATCTCTGTAGCTCACACACAAGAAAAAAGAAACGGACGTGTGGGGTGGGGGGAGCGGCCATTGCACCAGAGGCCACAGACGCATCGAAACCAATGGTCGTAGCAGAATCGAGCACAAATGACGTCATCGCTCGAGCCTAATTTATGTGTGATGTTACGTTTTAGTGTAGCAGGTGCGGGTGATGTGAAATGGCGAGGCCAATACTTTCGGTTACTTTGTCACAGAATATTCCAGCACTTTGCTAGAAATGTGTGCACTATTCATGTGGTGTAGAGAGCACTTCACAAAGCACGCAAATTGGAACACATCGTTGGTGTTGGCAGTAAAATGACAAATGGGTACATTTTAGCAAGTAACCTGCTACACGGCCTTAGCAGCAGACTGCACACCATGTCACGATGTGATTGCATCATTTTACTGATCCTTGAGTTGTGTTGCTACTTTGGCGCAAGCAAGGACAAAAGACCCACCCGGTAACAGGTGCACACAGACTCACACAAGAACACACACAGTCACCTTCCCGATGCATCCTCGAGAGAGCGATAGAGATCAATTAGAATGTGCTCCAAGTACACCGGATCGCATTCTCTCAAGAGACAAATGTCTAATGCTCATTAAGAAAAAAAAAGTGTTTTTTAGGCACTTGTCCTTGTTTTTCATCCTCTCCGAGGACTACTGGCCAGGCCCTTCGGCCACTTGAGGACACGCACACCCTCTCAGGACCTTCCTGGATTTCCTACTTTTCAAATCTATCTGCAGTGGAGGTCTCCCTGGAGACGGTCATGTCCCCATTTGGAAAGAACGGCCGATTTGAGGAATAGTTTTGAATGGAACCAGATACAAAACAGATACAAAAAGAGGAAAGCTGAAGACCTTTATGGTACACTAATTACCAAGTAATTATCAAGTACCACTTAATTGTCAGGTGATTACATAGAACACTACACGGTATCTTTAATGATACACAGTAAAACCTATAAGATAATGATAGGAATTATAGATAGATTGTTTAGTGTCCACAACTGGGAAGTTGTGGGAAAAAAATTAAACAACAAAAAAGACAGCAACAATAGCAGCAATATGTACATGCAAACATCTTCAAGGGCAAACAAAATGAATATTCTGTCTGAATATTTAGATGTTGAACACACTATTTTGATTGCTCAATTACTTAGCATACATAACATAAAATAATCGATAACAATACAACTATAAAATAACATAATTCCTTGAAGATAAATGAGAATTATTTCAAATTATTGTTTTGTGTTGTGTTTTGTGTTGTTCATCATTATATCTCCGAAATGCAAAGCCAAGAGGATGTAATGGTTTTGCGTGTGCCGCGGTGGGGGCAGGTATTTCGTGTTAATGCAATAACTTTTGAACGGATGGCTTTGTACCAGATTCGGTGTGTTAATGCTCTAGGGTAGGTTCATGAACTGATGAGATTTTAGAGGCCAACACTTTCAAGATGGCTAAACTCAAGATGGGCAAATTTTTGTTTGGTCCAATCTGGCCTGTACTGTACAAGGCCCCTGTGACATCAAAATCCTAAAGGGTAGCATGGCGGTACAATATTTCTGGGGTTTATTGATTCTTCTATCGCGTTTAGGCCCCGCTGAGATACTTCTACTTTTACTTGTAGTGTTTCGGCTGCGTATTGATATTAGAATATCTGAGTCAAACATGTTTGATAATGATGTTACTCATTACGTTTATGTTGTAAACAGATCACAATAGCGTACCACTAGGAGCAGACTGAGTCGTTCGATGCGGCATGAAGTTGTTTTGGCCAGACGATAGCCGAACGGTCTAATCAACCTGTATCAAACCCGCAAATGCACTCTGAAATGGATGGAACGTCTCTTCATCTGGATAAAACGACTGCTAAATCAGACTGAACGACTCGGCGGGTTGGCATGATTACGGTTTCGGTGCCCTATGCAGCCAGTGGTGTAGCTAGAATATTTTTAGTGTAATTGCTTAGGGGTTGCTTAAAATTTGTATGGGGTTGCTGGACATTTTACTACAAAGCTGATTAAAAAGCATAGATATGGATATTCATGACATTTTAATCCAACTAATCATAAAAGTCTCAGAGAGAGAGAGAGTGAGACATCAAATTGAACTTGAGCATCAAGACGCTTGGGAGAAACGCCGGGTCGTGGCTCAGCAGCATAGACTGTATATTCTGTAGATGCAGCATGCATGACGTCATCCCAAAGCCGAGAACAAATTTGGGTGGAAGCTGCCGGAAGTCGTACCCGTATGTCCGGTGGCGGTGCAGGGAGGTTCGAATATGGAGCTAAGGGTGTCTTGTACTTAAGTTAGCACTACAGTAATAATTTAATAAAATAATAATACAGGTACTGTGATTTGTGTACATATTTTCAAAGCCCATATTTTTAACCTATATTAGAAGTGTATGTATAGAGAATAATGCGTAATGATGTCAACTTGTCCTCCGAATAACTCCCATACGACGATCATATTGTTATGATTCGTGTAGCTAGTGCGAATGAATAATAATAATTTACAATAATAATGGACTCAGGAGAAGGGTTGGATGCCTGTCCCAGGACATCCGGTTCATCAGCACATCAAAAAGCAAACACAGAACAATTGCAGCACAAACACTTGTGCGAAAGGTAGAAAATAAACAATAGTGTACAGGTCAAGCAAGTCTCTGGACACAGGTAATAAATTCTAAATATAAAGAGTCTGGTGAGAAGTACTCATCTCAAGTTGCCGGGCTCGTATCCAGACGGGACCGATCTTGAGGGGAGAGATCGTCCTGCAGTAGTAGACAGCCTCAGGTTACCAGACGGCTAACTGGCTAACGGC
>OMKY01206715.1:0-12500 GCA_900302395.1 Bregmaceros cantori
ATACAAGGAGGTTGCAAGGTGAAAAACATTTGAGGATTGATATTGATCGTAGCACACACAAATGATCCCATACCGGAGAACAACACAGTAAAAGGGGGAGCTCTGCGTAACTGTTGGAGCCCTGCACAGTAGCACACCTGAGGGCCCACATGAACAGCACTGCACTGCAGACTTGGGTCCCAAGGTCAAACGTGTGGTACACTACAAAATCACAGCAACACACTCCATAAGGAAACTGCAAAATGGGGGAACGCGTGAGTCCGGGCGCAGGGAATTTTAGGTGGCGGGAAGCTCATTTAAAAAAAGGAGGTGGTCATACATGGATTAGAATGGAGGTTGTGCGGTAGCACGATGCACTGTGAGTCGGGCTTCACCGTCACCACTAGATGCCGCTGTCGTGTCAGTAGAAAATCTGGTCCTGCTCTACCGCTAATGCAGATGGATTATTTGGCTGTTATAGTTAAATACCAGTTATGTTATAGTCTACGGGCTGGGGGATAGTGATAGTCAGCTAGCGGTGTGATAGTCAGCTCGTGGCAACAGAATTAAAGGGGAAATCACCTGCATGGCTGATGGATCATCTCATTATTAACAATACGTCTATTCACTATTGTCCTTTTATTAACGGAAATGCCATTTTAAATATTTTCTTGTACAAACATGCAGTTGGCCGACAAACTTGTCGCAATGATCTATTGAAGCGGTTGTCCTCATCCTAATCTCTGTTTCAACATGTGTTTTTCCTCAGAGTTGAACAGAGGGGACACAATCCAGGACAAGCAGGTGAAGGAAGCTAAGACCAAATGTCGAACGATAGCCTCGCTGCTGACAGACGCTCCAAACCCGCACTCTAAGGGTGTGCTGATGTTCAAAAAGAGACGCCAGCGTTCCAAGAAGTACACGTTGACAAGCTTCGGCAGTGTGGATGAGGATATGTTGCGGGCATCTGACTCCCAGGATGATGATGGCGTTGTTCCTGGGAGTGAATCAGAGTTTGACGACGATGCCTTCTCAACTGCACCTGATCCAACCTGGGACAGTGAGACCCTGGACATGCTAGATAAACGGGCAGCAGCAAGCCCCGGAGATCGCAGCGAAGCTCTGGCTGATGCTCCTAGTCCTGGTTTGAGTGACACCACAGGAAAAGGTGCTCAGCTATTTGAGCAGCAGAGGCGAAGGGCGGTTGAGTTTGCCAAGAAAGCAGAGGCCACTCAGCCTCCAGTACCTCAGGTTCAGGCCCCAAACATGGGCCAAAACCAGCTTAAATCAGAACCACCAACTCCACAGTTGTCACAAATTGATGGCCAAGGAATGATGTCTCAGGTTGTTGCACCTTGCAGCCCAGTCAATAGCACTCCAGTTGCTGGTAGCATGGTAGTTTCACCCATGGGTGGAACGCCTGCCGAGTCGCCATTACCAGACATGCCATCTAGCAACGTGCTCAACCGAACAGCACGACCCTTTGCCGCAGGTTTCATCGCTAGTCGGGCTTCCACAGCACCCGTTATGTTCCGTCCACCCACAACAAAGAAACCCCAACGTCCAGCCTCAGCCATTATTGCACCACCCCCTTTTTCCACTTCATCTGAACTGCCGAGCAATATTCACTTTGCCCCCCCACCACAGCCATTTGGTCCATCAACAATGTTCACACCATCTTTCAGCCAACCAATGGTGGCAGGTGTTACTTTTGCTCCAACACCAATGGCCTACCCAGAGATCTCTCAATCTCTTCCACCAGCGCAAGTCATGCCACCCACACAGCCAATGCCAGTGATGCCACCAACACAACCAATACCTGGTGCCCCTCTGGCTCCATATCCATGTGTGCCATTGTCTTCACCTTCAATGCCCACTATGACACCACAGCAACCAGTTTCTTATGCACCTGTGACTTCTAGTACGGCAGCACCACTGCCCCAACCTCCAGTATTGGCTGCACCAGTACCTGTTGCTCCACACCCAGTTCCTGTATCAGCTGCCCCCAACTTTCCAGCCCAGGCACCACCTATTCAAGCGCCAGCAGTTGCTCCCAGAGTTCCAGTATCTATTATTTCTCAGCAAGATAATGTGGCTCCAACTCCTGTCCCAGAAGGGGGTCGCACAGGCATTTTGTCTGAGGCCTGTCGGCGAGGGGGCAAGCCCACACCAATGTTCAAAATCCCGGAGGTCAAGAAAAGCTCCCCCAATCCCCATCTTTTGTCTATGGTACAAAATCTGGATGAAAGACCTGTGCGACAAAGATACGAGCAGCCTCCAGATGATGCCGAAATGGAGGGACAGCTCTTTGATGATGGGAGGGGCAGGATGCCACCGCCTGTTGCCCCCAAGCCTCGCGTGATCCACGAAGCTCCCCAGATTCCCCAAGCTGAAGGCAAAGGGGCTCAGTTATTTGCCCGTAGGCAGAGTCGGATGGGCATGTATGTGGTGGACACCCCATCGGATAGTCCACACAGGCCAGAGGTCTCACCCGCCCCAAGCTCTAACCCGTCGTCTCAATGGAAGTATTCCTCCAACATCAGAGCTCCACCTCCCATTGGCTACAATCCTCTCCTATCCCCCTCAGTCCCTGTTGGACCTCAGAGAGAGCCACCAAAGTCTGATGCCTTGGGTAGAGGCACAATGGGCACTCACAAAGAAGGAATTAAAGCATTGGATTTCATGAGACGGCAACCATATCAGCTAAATCCTGCTATGTTTAGTTATGGTGGCAGCAATGCCAACCTATCCTCCATGCCGTCTTACCAGGCACAGCAGCAGCAAGCCGGCTATGGCATGATGGGTAGCTCTCTCACACAGCCAAGACAGATTCCTGTTAAGGCCGCTCGTGTGTACGAGATCAAACGCTTCTCCACGCCAACTCCAATGTCTGGGCCGAAGATTGCGCCAAAGGTCATTGTCCCCCGTTCGGCCACGACTCTTGGGGAACGCATCCCACGCTCTGATGCTATGTCTCCACCACCCAGACCGACAACACAAGCTTTCTTCACAGGGCCCATTCCAGCCCCTGCGAACACCTACCCCGTTGCCCCTCTTGCCCCCTGCCCACCTCCTTCTACTATGCCCAAGCCTGCTGTCGCCCCTGCTCCATTGCAGCCCACGGGTCTGCCCAGCCTGCCACAGATCCTGACGGCTCCCATTCCTCAATATGTTCCAAATGCCCACCCAATGCCATACACGCCACCGTCCTACAGCTCCGGACTCCAGTTTGCCAAGCAGTTCCAGAGCGCACCTGAACTCAGCATCTTGTCGTCTTTGCCCCCGCTAAAGCCACACCCTGTTCAAGCTCCCAAACCTCACTTTGTTGCCACGAGGAAACCAGGCGTCTGGAGACCCGGAGCCCTGTAAGTTGAAGAACTGTTTCCGTAAATCCGAACAGAACAGATGGGAAAGATCTACCAACGGAATTTGTGGTGTAAATCCGCTGCATTTTATCCTCACAACTCCTGTGGAAGGAGCACTAATGTTAAAATCAGCAATCAAATCAGCAATAACTAGACCATTAAAGCCATACTATGCAACTTCTGAACAGTCTAGGAACAGAGATGACTACTGCTACTACTGTAAAAAAAAAATATTATATAAAGAGTAGGCTGATAAAACTAAAATGGGAATGTTAGTGCACAATCTGCAGTAAGCGGAGATAGCGAAATCGCCAAATATTGAATTACAGAAATGAATCTGGCGATGCATTCAGTCTCTACTTGAAACCACATCCTACTTTGCCTCTGCCTAGAACACAGAGGCAAAGTCGGATGTGGTTATTATAGGTGGGGAGCCACA
Organism: Bregmaceros cantori; assembly: GCA_900302395.1. Classification (NCBI taxonomy): domain Eukaryota; kingdom Metazoa; phylum Chordata; class Actinopteri; order Gadiformes; family Bregmacerotidae; genus Bregmaceros; species Bregmaceros cantori. Next base: position 3,784 of record OMKY01206715.1, read on the forward strand.
GTCATTGTGCTTTGTAAAGCTACCGTTTCCAAAGCATACATTAATTTCATGCTTTAATAAGTACACACCTGGATATCGTTTAGAGGAAATATGAGAATTAGCGATGCACCGATACCGGTATCGGGTATCGGCCCCGATACTCACTTATGTACTCGTACTTGTCAAACAGTTGCCGATAACATGAACCGATACCATGAACCGATACCGCTACTGTGAAATGAGGCGGTGCTGCCTATTCTACTCTTTTCTGTTGGTATCGGTAGTACTCGGTATTGGCGAGTATTGAAATTATTGTACTCGTATCGGTTTTCAAAAAAACGGTATCGGTGCATCCCTAATGAGAATACATTGTATAGCAAACCAGTGTTGACTTCCGGGTTGATACCATCAGGCTCGTCATTGCCTATGAGAATGCGGCACAATTCTCGCGTGGGAGATGCGGACCAAGACCAAGACAATGCTGGCGTGTATAGATCAGGGCTTTGAACCGGTTCAAGGAACGGAAACGAAAACCGGGAACTTTTAGTATTTTCCAGGGAACAGAAACGAAACCGGAAACGTTATTATTTTTTATGTTCCGGAACAGGAACACTTATTTTAAAATAATGGTAACCGGTTAATACCGGTTTTATTTTGTTCCTCAAAGGAGTACACTTTGGGATAACTTCAGAAATAAAACAAGAGTATTTATAAAATCTACAATGCAGCAGTGAAGTAGGAATCGTTGTGGGACTCTCTGTAGCGTGTTGTTGTGGGTTCGGCCCGACACGCAATGAGAGTCCGACTGTAGAGCGCTACCAGCGGGCTCTGTAGCGAGTCGCTTTGGGTTTGCTGCAACAAATATATAGCATTAAACAGCTGACAGGAACGAAATTAACCGTTCCGGGAACAATATTTTTTTGTTCTAACCGCTTCAGGAACGTCAATTTATTGGTGGAACACATAACCGGAAATGTTATAATTCTGTTTCTGTGCGGAACGAAACGTTTGGGAAAAGATATTGGTTCAAAGCCCTGGTATAGATCAATCATTTCATCGTCTATAGTTGTGTGTATTGTGTATAACATTGCAATGCCTTTGGGGAGAAGACTAAAAACATAATTAAAATCTATCAAAGCATACAACTCACTTCAGAGCTAGTGGTATGATGTCTGTGATTTTTATTTTCCACGCTGTGTGCAAGCAGAATGCGTAACAATGTCAGGGGCTGACAGATGTTACATCAATATGATAAACAACCATACGCTGGCCACCTATAGACGAGCTCGGGAGGTACTTCCGGTGTCATTTACTTGCTGGGTATTTGGCTATTTTTCAACATGTCTATTCGGTGGGAGCACACACCTACAGGGTTATTTAAAAATCGTGGTGGTAACTTGTGGTGTGCTATTCCTCACCCAAATGCTCTGGTGTGGATCCGTGACCCACAAACGAACAAATTTAATAATCAGCTCAACTCGTTCCATTGTCTCATTCCTTTTGGAAGGACTAGTAGAAGCAGCCAGCCTATTGGTCCAGAAGAACATGTGATCACTCGGTGAGTTACTTTAAGTCGGATTTTGACTGTATTTCATCAATATTTATGTAAAATTATGAACGATGCAAGGGAGATGATGTGTAACTGGTCACACTGCAACATCTGTGTCGTCGGATTTTGAATTGGTGAGCATTTTGTGTGTTTTTTGTGTGCCACTGCGGTCCACTACGACGAGATTAAATGGAACTGATACAGACACCGGAAGTGTGTTTCATCCCGGCAGGACAAAATGCTAGCCCCCTGTATTTCGCGGGTAAACTCGTCTATAGAACGTCAATATTTAGGCTCTTCCTACAGTCTGCCTTTCTCTTGTTGAAGTAGCTGCCAAGACAGGCCACACAGAAGACCAAACAGAGGAATTAAACTCCAATTAATTGCAGTTCATTCTACAACCTACTCCTTTAATTATTATTAGTGACAACCTCCATCTTTACATATTCTGTGTGCACACAGCGTTAGTAGCGATATGCGTTTGATTAACAACAGTAAAATTTCGGACTTCCTGAAGTCAAGAGCCTTGTTGGATGAACAGCGTGCCCTGACTGAGGTGAAACGGGACTGAGTCGAACATTGAAACTTGAAAAAGGCTGAACTGCCTGAGATGGCGAGCTGTGAAGATGGGCCCTCATCACGGACCAGTGATGACACAAGATGTTCATTTTGTTGGCTGGTTTGTCGAGTCGAGCAGTCGGAAGATTGTTAAAGATGAAGCTACTCACAGGTGAAGCACATTAAGCGAAGTCTGAGCAGTGATGGGGCAATTAGGGTTCCAGAAGTTGAAAGGTGTGCCATGCTTTGGTTCTACCAGTGCACTGCAAACGGGTGTTGCCACTGATTAGCAGATCAACCTGACTGAAGAGTTGCACTAATTAGGATCAGCTGGTGCTGTGCCTGCTTACAGTGCACAGACAATACCAAAACCTGGCAGGGTTTTTACTTTCTGGAACTGGAATTGCCCATCACTGTGTATGAGTTGAGTTTCACAAGCACTTGTTCAGATAAGCATTGCACCATTGGTAGTTAGCAACTAGAATGGGTCATCAGTCCTTAAAATGATTGTGGTCTTTCTTTCTATTTTTAAGGAGGTCAGTCTTATCTTCAATAATATTGTACATGATATCTGCTGCAGGAGTATGTCCTCTGTGGCCATTCAAAGATAACATTTTCAATGAAAAGGTTATTTGATGATCATATCGGCAATAATCCATGACAGAGTCCAGATTGAGGTGATTTACAATTGCAGGAATTCAGCTCCAAAAGGGAGGTACAGTATATAAAAATGAAGATAGCCCTCTCCATTCTACTCTTTCATGCCAAGACATTTTCATTGATGGGAAATTGAACTACGAAATCATCAGCAAAGGCTTCTAGCCTACAAGGGCCTTGTGAAACTCACACAACGAGTATGTAGTAAAACATGTCTTTGCTCAATATTCAATGTGCATACTGCCCTCCTGTGTAGCTCTATGTGTGTTCACGCTAATTAAGTAGAGAAAGAATTGTGAAAGAGCTCATCTGGTTGAGTGAATCTGTTGCAATTGCAGCAAAAGTGAATACCCTGTTCCACCCGCTACTCCGAATTCCTGCCAAAAAAAGCATGAACATTTTTCAAACGGCCTGTAACCAAAGAACTTGCCAGAAGCCTGTTTATTCTAGTTAATAAAAAATGTATATTTATCTCACTCGACAACCATGTACTAAATATCAGCATAAAGAAATAATACTAGACTTTCTAGAATTTTGCGTTCTTTGGTCACATGCCATTGAAATTTTGTTTCGTTTTTCGGGATAACAGATGTTTTGAAAAATATCGAGCACCTGTCGGGTAGCGCCTCGGGAACAAAAATAGTGAATAAACATGTCTTAATGGGATCAATATAGTGGACAAAATATAATCAAGTCCTTTATAGCAGATCCATGGAAAGTAATGTTTTGCACACCGCTGGGTTTTTCTGCTTGGCCGTTTCTCAATAGGTGAGGTTCACATCAATTCGAGGGTCAGGGTAAAGTTAATTCATTCTTAAATGATTCTATTCTTAAATTATTCAAGTCAGAATTGAAATTTAAAGTTTCCAATTAGCAATCTACCTCAGTCAAAGTCTACAAGTAGGGTGGATTGCCCTAAAGTACTGCTTAATGTGGGACACCTTTGTTCCAGTGTCTCTGGCTCCTCCCCAAACTAATGAATGTCAGTGAAACTATGGTAAAAAGCAAACTATGGTAATGTGTCTAACATCAAGTTAAATTGTTAAACCTTAAATTTCACTGTTCTAGGAAGCTGCAAAAAAGGGCCCACATTAGGGCAATCCACCCTATATACATCTAAAAACAATCCAATGCAAAAGCTTAGCACTAAATGTACACAACAATGTTATCTTAGGACCTGGTTTGTCGCAGTTGGTGATGCAGCTGTAGGACTTCACCTAATGGCAATCTGTTTTAGTCTTGGGACCAAACATGATGGAATTCCTCAATTCTGGACCCGAACAAAATGTATCTTACCTCACGCGTAGCTAAGTACGCTCATGAGTACGAAAGATGCTCTTGGGAAATATTGTGAAGTAGAAATGTTCCTTTTCTTTTTTTAAATGCAAAGTGTACAAATTTGTTGCAACAAGATGGTGCAGATGCTTGCAAATTGTACTAACAGGATACATTTGGCCCTAATTTTAGTTTTTATGCAGCATCAATCATTAGCCAGTGGGTGGCAGTGCAGCGCTAAAACCCACACGATGCTGTTGAAACATGCACACTGTACTCCCTACCTTTCTACCTTTATTTCTAGCAGGAATTAATTAATATAAATAATTGCATTATCTGTCCCTCATTTAAAAAGCATTGCAAAATAAACAAGTCTGCATGATTGCCATCAGATCTAGAGCTTGTCTAGCCTTCTCAGCCTAGCTCGTCCTAGCACATAATCTTGGAGGCGTTATGAGCAAACTATCAGTATGAGTATTGAGAAACGGCCACAGAGATGAAGTCCTCTTTTGCGGGCCACTCTCCACCCTTCAGATCGCTGATGTATAGGAGACTGGTTGGAAATATAATCGTCTAGTTATGGATTGTTTGAACGTATAATGGTTGAGGATGATCAACTCAATGAAGAGTTAATGTCATCCGTGAAGGGGTCGGGTTGCCAAACTTTCTGTAAAATACAGAGTCATTCTGTATTTAGAAGGACACAGACTGTATTTAACACATATTTTTAATGCACCGATCATTGCGTCTTTGACGCTGCGCACAAAATATGGAAATGCACCGCGAGAAGGCTCTGTCTCCATTCTGTGCATACTGTGATATATTTGAGTCCTACTGTGATATAACGTCGTTCCTTATTGACACAGAGTTGGCAACCCCAATAAAGGAACAAGAGATTCAAGATGGTAAGGCAAAAGGAGCTCTGGTATGGTATGGAATATAAATGGTAGGATGTGGTTACATTTCTGAAGGTTTTAGCAACGAAGAGAGATTACAGAGTATACAAGTGACATGTTAAGAAGATGTATATCTATGGACGTTGTCCAAAGATTGTGTGAGACCATACGGTGCCTAAAATGAGATTGAGAGTACATTTACTGTAATATTGTTTTGTGAGTGTGAGTGTGTGTTACTTGAGTGTTTTTTTTTCAGACCATTCACTTGTTTCATTGCCACGAATGAACCTGTGAACAAATGTTTTTTTCTTTCATTCATTCAAACAAAGATACATTATATTTAACACAAGTATTTTATTCACACTATATATAGCATATTTATATAGAGCAAATTAGGTGTGGTTGTGAAGGTGTTAATATACCATAGGCCAGCTAGCGCTTTATAATGACATGGGCACAAGGCATTTTTAGTGCAATAAATGAATGTTTGAAATTGAACTGATCAGTTGTCGTGTTTCACACTTTCCTTCGGCATTTATTGAGACTTGCAATTCTAGGAAGCACATGGATTAACAATTGTAGTCGGTAAGGTCTTACACTCAATGTGTTACATGCATTTTTAAGCTTTTGACTAATGGTAATTTTATTTATTATGCTAGCGGTTTGTCGGCTGGTAAGTAGTTACAATCCCTCAATAATATTCATAATGATTTTATTACATATTAAATAGTTGATATGCATGTTGATTAGACAGGAGATTACACTGAAATTAAGTCGACAAGACAAAACTATTCTCATGTTAAATATGCAGCATGTTCATTCGTTATTCACGTTCATATCTTTGCGCAAATGGTTCATACATTACACTTCAATGGTTTTCCATGGGATGTTACAATTTGTAACCAAGGTACACTACTACTAACACTAAGATGCAACTACAAGAAACTATTACACTCCTTGTGTGGGGCTCGGTTGAAATACCCTTTTATGACCCAAAACAGAAGAGTATTGCAATATTAATATTTCAGGGTTTCTTACAACTTATACACTGTACCTGTTCAACTCATAAATTCAAGCCTATATACCCACGCTGAATTGAAAGAATTAAAATAATGTCAACACATCCAATTATTTGAATATTTTAATAAAACATGATCAATCATAATGAAACTTAATGCAATTACTTTCTTTCATTTAAAAATACCGTAATGTGATCCGGAATTGTATTTCAATGAGTAACTTGTATTGTAGGGGTTTAAAAAGTAACCCATCCCTGTCTCCACAAAATTAGACATTTCCACTATTAGCTAGATAACTGCATAACAAGTAGTAATGTAACACCACTTCGTCGTTAACCCTTGTTGTTGAGGCACCCGCAGGACAGCCCTGCCCCCTGCTGGCGTGGGAACACATAGCTTTAACTGTGTGTTCAAACCAAACGCGAAATGGGCGGGAAAAATTCGCTTTGGAAGCTTGTAACGCGCCGCAGCATATTATTTTTTATAGCGGAACCGCGCGAGCGGCAAAATTTAATTCCCCACTCTCCAGCTCGTAGGCGGCACCCGTGGTTCGCAGCAGCAAGTGGCTTTCCCTTGTCAGTGAAAGGAGGGAATATGTGGAATATACAGTACGTCAATATACATTACAAAACAATGACACACACACACACTCACACACACGCTTTCCGAGTCGGTGCGTCCAATGTAATGCCGCTATCAGATAAAAGCATTAACGAGGATGTTTCGACTCGCAACGTTAATGGAACGCATTTGCTCCAACACTGGCGCTCCGGAGCTAAGCGGCAAAACAGGGGAACGGAGCGCTGGATGCACCGGCCGGCCGGATAGCCCCAAGCTGGCGACTGCTCGAGCAGACACACACACGAACACACACACACACACCATGGCAGGCACACATACGTGCTAACACATGGGATCCCGATCAATTTTCTCTTCTATATTCCCCTCCCCACACTTTCAAACTCTCCCAACTTTTAAAGCTTCTTCATCGCCTATGCAGTCGGTGCCACAGTAGAGAGGGAGACCTGACGTGCTGCGGCGGCAACGTATAGACGTTTGTAGTGCATGTAATCTCCTCTGTGGCACTACAAGGGGCAAGCCGCGGACCCGGTTCACTTTTTAATGGTAATAAAAACATTTGTTGTCGGGGGGAAGTGGGGATTTAAAGCGGAGGGGTGGGGGAGACTCCGCCGCACGTCTCCTCCCGGCGTCCGCGCTTCCATTCCCGCAGTGAGGGGTTCCCTTCCCTTCGGAGCTCCGTGAGGTGGAGGGACGTGGTCCGCGGAGCTCCGGGGACCGTGGAGGGCAGAAAGGAGGCGTGGACCCCTCGCTACTTCCTCCGTTTACAAGCCTCTCCCATTCCCGAACACCACCGTGTAGTCCCTCGGTGAAATTTCCCCAGCCCAGTCAGCGGCAACTCGTATCTGCTGTTCGCATGACATGATGCGGCAGCAGCGACGCGGCATGCGCGGCAGCAGCGGCGTGGCATAGGTGAAATCATAGCGCCTGACGCCCAAGACGCGCCGCTCAGTTCGCCCAAGAAGCCCAATTTGCGGGGCTTGGCTCCTAACCGTTTACTTTACATGTAATTTATTCGCTCTGGAAGCCCAATTCACGTTTGCTTTGAACACACAGTAAGACTCCAATGGTTGGAACAGCCCTTCTGCTAGCTGTGGTCAAATTGTGTTATATAGAGGGTAGCTAGCACCTCTGGTAGTTTCGACTGGTCAAAATCAATTAAGGCTGGTCACTTATTCTCACGATCTAATACATTTGGACAGGCAATTGAATTGGGAGAGTTCTGGTCAGATCTCTTTCAGACCCAGTCTGAGATTAAAATGCCAAGTACCATTTCCGGCGCTGTGAGTGATTCCTTTTGTTGCGGGTAAGTCACGTTTTCATGTCAGGAACACAGATTCGATGCGACATTGATGTGTCGTTCACCAACAGTTTTGTCACCAGAGGGAGTACACACAGGCAAGATAGGAATGTATAGAGTCGGGATTTAGATATTTCAGTATGAATTTTCCTAAAGTGGGCCACTGCCTAATGTGGGACACCTAAGCTCCAGTGGCTCAGGCTTCTCCCTAAACTAATGAATGTCAGTGAAACTATGGTAAAAGTAAACTGTGGTAATGTGTCTAACATTAATTTCATCTGTTCAACACTACATTTCACTGTAGGGTGGATTGAAATCGCATGATGAACCAAACGGCTACTAACTTAGACACAGTTACATTCACACAAATACACACACACACACACACAGACATACACACTCTCACACACACATTGCCAGAAGTCATGTGGTTGAATGTGAATAATGTATCATAATGAGAGTGTGTGTTCCTGGGTATGATCCAGATGTTGTGGATTGGGCCAACCTATTTTAGACTTAGACATCACATTAATTACTGGTGTAAACCCTTGACAATCCCCCACTGCCCATTCCCCCCTTACTTTGATTATAACGTCTTTAGACTCAACTCCTTTTTGGCGTTGGCAAATCATATCACCCGGCACATAGAACATGCATACAATAATAATAGCAGGTGGCCGTGAGAGTATTATTATATGCTATTTACCAGAGATGTGACCAAGTTCCTCTTTCAAGTCTCAAGTCTCAAGTCCTTCTTGAGCAAGTCAAGTCAAGTCCCAAGTCAACTCCAAATCAAGTCATCATTAACATGCTGGAATTTTAGCTCCAGAATCTGATTTTAATAAAGTCAAAAGCAAGCAATAATTTGGCTTTTATAATAGCATTGTTTGATTTTTTTTTTTTTT
>OMKY01206721.1:0-11287 GCA_900302395.1 Bregmaceros cantori
ACCCGCGACACGTCCGTGCGGGCACGCGCACCACACTTGAACCGCTCTCTCTCTCACACACACACACACCACGCAGAAAGGGAATGAGCAGCACAAACGGCAGGTGCTTCCCAAATTGACGTTGCGTTCCGTGAAATCACTAATAATGGTCAGTGCACCGAGTCCCCCTGCACAACATAAAGCGCACGGCGCCTCCGTGGCTCGTGCCATATAAACAGGTAAGTCCCGTCACATATAGCGCCATCAAACTCGTGTGTGAGATAATAATTTCAACAGATGCGATACTGTGAGAGAGCGATACTGTGAGAGAACGACTTGTACCGGTAGTTCCAAAACTATAGTTATAGTAAGTTAACGGTTGGCGCAGGTGCAAGTCTGTTCAAACGGCAGGCACTGTTCGCTGGTTGATGTAACGCACTCCTGTGACGTTGGTAATGAAAGGCGTTGCTTGCGCTGCTTGTTCTCCGCCCCTCCGATGCGGAGAACCTGAAGGATGTGTGAACACACACGCATGCCCTCCATTCCTACGCCTCAGTGTGAACAAAACCCTTTTTGGTATCGGCGCAGAAACGGCGGGCCGATCGACACGCAGATAACACGCACTTTCAGTCTGAACGAGGCCTGTGACTTATTGTTGAGAGAATTGGCAGTAGTATATCTTAGAAATGAAGACCAACTATTACTAATGGTCTCATTATTATCAGTGCATTGAATATTTACATCTTTTAGATTTGAATTAGAATTGTCTCTCTCCCTCCCTTGATTAGATCCGAGACGAGTCATCTTGACCCGCATGACACCTTTGTTGGGCTGCTGCAAGCATGAAGACCAGGCCTATCCGTCGTCGCACAGATTCCAGTAATCCGGACACAGTGCCTGAAATTAAAGCCAAGCCTGGTGAGAGCCATAAGTCCTCCTCATATATCAAAGAACACTGCAAAGGGAAACCTGGAGATTCGGCAGACAAGTCAACGCCAGATCATTCGTCTCATTCTGAGACGGATAAACGCCTGACTCTAAACCTGGCGTTGGTCAAAAATGAGCCAGAAGATGGCAGTGCTGGGAAACCCCCGGATTCAAACTCTGAATCAAGCCCTAATTCTACAAACCATCAGCCTCCGCCTGCGGCATCTCCCAGGGCAGTGGGAGGTGATGACGCTAGACCCGGCACTTCCGCTTCGGCGAATGAGAGTGGAGCTGAGTTCTTCTGTGCGGTCTGTTCAACCAACTTCAACCATAAGAGTTCTCTGAAAAGACACATGAGAATCCACACAGGGGAGAGACCCTATCGCTGCACCGTGTGTGGAAATGGCTTCAGTCAAAAAGGTAGTCTCACGATACATATGAGATTCCATGCAGGGGAGAAGCCATATTGTTGTGCAGAGTGTGGAACTACTTTCAGCACGAAAAGCAAACTAGACACCCATATGAGAATCCATACAGGAGAGAAGCCATACTGCTGCACAGATTGTGGTGCCAGATTCAGCGACAAAAGCTGTCATATCAGACACATGAGAATTCACACTGGGGAAAAACCATATATCTGCACGGTTTGTCGAATGAGCTTCAGTGACACAAGCTCTCTCACTAAACACATAAGAGTCCATACGGGGGAGAAACCGTACTCTTGCCCTGTTTGTCAAACCTGTTTCAGCGATTCAAGCTCCCTTACCAAACACATGAGAATCCACACAGGCGTAAAACCTTACAGCTGCACAGTGTGCGGAACTAGCTTTGCCCTGAAAGGCAACCTCACCACTCATATGAGAATTCATACTGGAGAGAAGCCATACCGCTGCCCAACATGTGGAACATGTTTCAAACGCCAGCACACCTTGACCAGACACTTCAAGCTCCATGCAGTGGAGAAACTAAGGGAAGAAAGTTCTGTGTTGGGGTCAACTGGAGCAACTGGAGGGGTAGATGTAGATGAAGCAATGGAAAGTCCCACACCTCTCTACGATAGCATCGATAGTCCTTTCCACGTTGAAATGGATAGTCTGGACACTATGGATAGCCCCGCACAACACTTTGAAAATATGGACCGTCCCTCACATCCCATGTACGGTGAATCAAGTAACACTGCATTCCATCTAGCCTCATAGCTGACGATCTACCACTCACAGTTTGATCTGTGGAGATGAAAATGTTTGTTTACATTTGTGTCTATTCACCATTCATACATTTGTACATCTGCACAATGCATTTGCACGTAATCAACAAATATTTTATAGATAAAACAACATGCAACTATCGAATATTTTAATAATTGATTATTCTAACAAGATGTTTCCGTTTGAATCAATTATTCGAAAAAGGAAAAAAAAAAAACTTTTTCAGAGTTTTGGAGCAATTTTGAATATGCATTAGAAAATACGATATTTCACTGAATGACGAATGACCAAGTAATTTACTTTTTCATTAACAACCAATTTCATTTCACCTCAAGTCATATGAGCTGTGACTAGCTTCCACAAAAACGGAAAAACAGGCAGACCCATTGCCTTCAATTTCGAGCTGCCACATGATCTTATGATCTGACCGCATATTTAAAATTGGCTGTGTAAAAACAGGCAATTATTCGATTCAATATTCAAATTGACTCGATTACTCGAGTACCTCGAATAATCGCTGATATCATATGATGTTCTACCGATCCAAATATTCCTTCTGCAATCCCTAGTGACATTTCTCCCCCGATTGCTTTCCATGCATGTCCCCGGTCCACTTCTGGCTCTGAGAAATAGACCACTTTGTCCAAAATACCACCTTGGAGAATGATACCGTTCAGAGACTTCTTGTAATGTGGTGGCTTGACTCTGGAGGCCTATCAGACCTGCCAAATTTGGGCCAGATACTTGACAAAATGCTTCACCAAATTATATTTCTTAGAATGTCATCATGGGACGCAGAAGAGATTGTTTGCTATGGACATCATTTCAACAACCAGCACGTATAATGTTATCGACATTTGGCGTGCAGCAAGGACTGCTCTGTGCTGACTGGGCACAGAGCAGTGATTTTTGTGGCTTGTGAAGAACGGTAATGGTCCTGCTACTGCTCCTGTGGGAAGAGTGTGGGGGCTCAGTAGGGGGCTGAGAAATGGGCAGGTTTCAAGCTGCTGCCAACAAATGCTATGATGTCATGAAATCATATCCAATAGACGAGTTTGGCAGGTATTTCCGGTTAAATTTGTTCTCATAACGTCACTTTTAACATGTCTATTCGGTGGTAGCACACACCTACAGGGTTTAAAAAGGATGGTGGTAACTTGCGGTGTGCTATTCCATACCCAAATTCTCTCGTGCGGATCTGTGACCCACAAATGCATGGTTTAATAATCAGAATTTTGACTGTATTTCATCAATATGTATGTAAAATGGTGAACGAAGCAAGGGAGGTGATGTGTAACTGGTCACAGACCGACATCTAGTGGTCGGATTTTGAACTGGTCTGCTTTTTGTTTGTTTTTCTGTCCTCGTACCGCGGCCCGCTACCAGACTTTATGCATACAGGCACCGGAAGTGACTTTAAGAAGGGCGGGACAAAATGACTCCCCCCAGTGTTTTGCATGTAAACCCATCTATAGCCTTTGCATGATAACATTCTATCAACTAATTAAAATCTTTTACACATTTTTATGCATTCTGTCCATTTGGAATTTCTGTGCACTCCAGGGTCATGTTCTTTGACGCCTAGGACAATCTGTCTTCACATATGACAAGTTAATGGACCCTTATCTTACAAAGGAAAAGTAAAAAATATCAGTACTGTCCAAAGGCCTCCAAAATGTATTGTTTTGGGGGTGAATATGGTAATGGATTTGTCAATTGGTGTGAATGTGAATTATGTGTTCTTTCTCTTTCGACAGAGTTTTGTCTATGAATTTTACAACATTTTACATTCTTTTTTATAGAGAGATAGTGACAGGATTAAATCGGAAACTGGGATGAAGAGTCTGGGGGAGACATGCTCGGCCTGTGGCCCAGGAGACACGTTCTGTAACCACTCTGCCACCGTGCCCCCCCCCCTTGAATTACACTACCTTTGTAAGATATGGGTCCATCAACTTGTATGTCATCCACAAAGGCAGCTCGTCGGCTGCTGAGGAGTCATCCGTCTGCTCCTATTATCAGCATTTTAACATTTTAAGTTCTCCTTAGACAATTCATTTGAAAATCACATCAGTTTTCAGAGAAAATCAAATATTTATGGGAATGAAAAGTCAATGTCACTTCAAGGCTATGTTTATACAGAGAGAGATAAAAGTAAGTAAAAGTGTGCTTGCAACTTCTCTCTTCTTCTAAATATGGACAAGCACTTTACACAGTAAATATGTCAGCATGGACTGATTTGAAGTGCAGGCAGCTTGGGTAAATGCCAGTTACAGGACTTTTTCCACATAGATATGCATGGCAACAGAAGTCAAAAGGCTGTGATCTAGATGACTGGCAGTTCTGGTGATGTGCAATGTCTGCAATCTGAACGAACCTTCCATATGCAATCTCCAATTGGCCAAAACAAAAAAACAGGGCCTCACTTCTCGGTCATCAAGACTCAGGGCTCTGAACCGGTTCATGGAACGAAAACCGAAAACGAACAGAATTTTATGGAATCTTATGAGGAGCGGAAACTTTTTTTTTCTGTTCTCTATATATTTGAACATATCCTATGTCTGGGAGACCATTTCCGGTTGTGCATCCATCCAACTTTCACTGTTGGTCATAAAGCCCCATGCATCTGGGGATCCATCTTGTGAACAGACGAGGAAGCGAATGTAATGGCGTTTCAAAGCCTGTTTTCACGTTAATACAGTTGCAAGTTTGAAAGTCCAGCAAATATATTTTGTACTAACTATATCTAAAAACGTAACATTGCACAATATAAGGAACTTTAATAACGAACAAAATTTCTGCGTTCCGAACCGGCTCAGGACCGATATTTTGGTAGTGGAACAGTTCCAAGAACGGAAACGTTGAACATAGGCCTGCCTGAACCGTTCGGAGCGGAACTTTTTAAAAATAATTTCGTTTTTAAGCCCTGTCAATACTTATTTTGTTCGACTGGCTGAAAACATTTATTTGATTTCCGATTACGCTAGATGCAAATACAATTAATTCCTGTTTACAAATTCAGTGACCGTCCATCCGAAAGTTGCATTTATATTTAAATCTCACAGATTACTAATTGGTTCAGCATTGACGGCAGAGGGAATAATAATTCATATTTTATCTTTTGAAAAGATTTTTGGTGTTTTATATTTGGCACATATCCTTTAATTTTGTAAAATAATGTTAATATATTGCATTTTTAGCTATGTGTAAAATATGTGCCTACTTTTATATCTTCTGTGGCTGATTATTATATATTTTCTAAATATATAAAACATACAGACATTTGAAAGAACTAAATCCCCTTTGTGTTGTAATTGCATGATACCATGAACATAATACCATTCTGCAGGCCTTGGTTTTCAAATTTCTTAATGCATTATTAAACATTAACGGCAACTCATCCAATGCTAAAATAGATTTTGCTTGGTTTTGGCTGATGTCTGCCAGACATGTTTTTTGGGTTTTTTTTACTGCCAACTTCATCCAATTTTCATGTGGTTTTTGTCATTCAAAAGGCTGGCTACAGACTTTCTGCAATATTTCTGCACCAAGGATTGTTGAATAAATCTGCTGCTAACATGCTGCGTTGATGTCTAGGAATATTTGATTGACTCCCTGCCTTTTCTCGAATGTGTCGTGCCATGTGATGTATAATATAATGCGATTGACAATACATCGTTGAGTTTACTATCTTCAATGTCAGTCCTAATTATTTATAAATGTATTATAAATACCTGCGCCTCGGAAGCAGGTTATGTTTTTGGTCGCGTTGATTTGTCTGTCGCTAGGATAACTGAAAAAGTTGATCACGGATCTGGATACAATTTTGTAGAGTTGTTGGAAATCACTTCTTATGACTTCCAACCATAGAATGTATATAAATATGGACGTCACGGTAAAGCCGGTGGTTGAAGCTTACTTCCGCATTGGTTTTCGCCTCATGTGGGCGTGTCTGGACTCAGAAAAAAAAAATGTCAAAAAAAAAATCTTAATTTAAATGTAGTTAGACAAGTAAAAGATAGTTAGCTTAGTTATGATACATGTATCTGAAATATGAACGCAGCAGCAAAAATAAACAGGTAAAGTCTTCAGTATAGTGCTGCCCAGTAGCTCAGTCGGTTAGGTAGTGCACTGGAAAGCATGCATATGCCTTAATGGCGCAGTGAGTCGGTGGTTCGAATCCCACCACCGACGTATTTTCCGCATGTATACCCCCCATCTTCACCTGCTTCCACTAACCCTAATAAATGAAGCTTGGAAAAAAACAGCCTGAATGGGCTGGAAAAAAACATTTAAAAAGTATTCAGTATAGATTTTTGTCATCATTTATTTATAATTTCTTGTTTTTGTAGTCGACTAATGTTTGGCCATGGATTATTCATCGTTTTTGTGTACATGTAGATGCCTGTGCATGTGTGTGTTCTTGCGTGTGAGAGGTGGAGAGGAGAGAGAGAGTGAGTGCGACACACCCTTAACCCAGCCCTGTAATGACAGACCAGCTCTTTCCAAGCGGTGGCCATGCGGGCCTCACCACAGCGTGTTCAGGACCAGGGCTGGGTGTGTCTAACTTATGTTCTATCTTGGTGTGGTTGCTTCCAACTATCCCATGGGGTCTGACTGCTGGTCAGAAGGCACCCTGGTAGTCAGAGATGGCAAGTAACAAAGTACAATTACTTAAATACAGTACTTAAGTAGAAACGTTCAAGTATCTGTACTTTTATAATTACTCAACTCAACAGATTTTTATATAGCGCCAAAATCACAGCCAAAGCTGCTTCAAGGCGCTTCACAAAAGTGATTACGTTTTTAGAATTACATTTAAGGAATATAGCAGCTATTTACCTAACTACCTTTCAACCTTGTTAAGCTGCCATTACAACCTTGATCTCCTAGTTAAGGACAGTAATTTGGGATTGGTTACAGAACTCCTTTAACGGAGGACTGGAAAGAAGAGAGAAGAAAGAAGAAAAAGGAGATCAAGACTTTGAGTGTCGATCTCGGCCTAGTTGAAAAAAATTACCTGCCGTTTTTGATTAGTTGTCGTTAATGTTGATTTGTTTAGATTTTTTGATTTTGTTGCTATTTTCTGTGATTACTTTTCACTTGTATTCAGTAGATTTTAAACGAAAATATCGGTACTCCTACTCCTTACTTTTCCCCAAAACAGACTCGATACATTTTTTTTTTTTAGGTTGGACAATATGTATAATGTGAATTAGTCATTAGGGGGCGCTAATGCACTAAGGCACAGAATAGAGTTAATACGTTGTTTTCACTTAATTTCTGGGTGTGCAGCTAACCTTAAGTGAAGTAAATTAGGCTTAATTTTTAGTGATTTATTCATCGACAAATAACATTTGAAAAGTGTGCATTTTATATATAATGTATTTTAGTACTTGGTACTTTATACTTTCAAAAATACTTTTGAGTACATCTTAGAGCATGTACTTTTTACTTTCAACAATACTTTTCGAGGACATTTCTCAGCCTGTACTTTTTTACTTCACTCGAGTAGGTATTTCAGTAATTTGTAGTCTTACTCAAGTTGTTTTTTTTACAAATGTATTTTACTCTTACTCAAGTAAGAAATCTTGGTACTTTTGGCATCTCTGCTGCTAGTGTTGGGAAGTTTATTTTTTTAAAAGTAATCCCTCACAGTTACAAGTTACTCATTAGAAATTGTAATCCGTAACATAATCCCATTACCTAATTTTAAAGGTGACATATGGGAATACATTCCATTCCATTTACTTTCAAACACAACTGTATTGTAATCATGACTTCAATATCATGCATTCCAAGGGTTCCCATGCAAACTTTATTTATTTGTAGAGCACTTTTCATGCAGATCAACACAAAGTGCTTCACAGAAACAGAACATCGAACAGAACAACGTTACCCGCATCCTCCCAACCCAAACAAACTGGCACACACTCAACCGTGGACACACACAGACACACACGCAAACAAATACAGTTGGCTGATGTCCCAATGACGGTAACATCCTAGTTATAAGCTAGATCAAAGAGATGTGTGTTAAGTTTCTTCTTAAAAACATTCACAGTCTCCACGGCCTTGAGATCTTCCAGAAGACCATTCCATAGTCGAGGGCCATAGAAGCTGAATGCGGCCTCTCCATGCGATTTCGTGGAACTACTAAGAGCCCTGTGCGGCTGGACCTCAGGTTCCTGGATGGCTGATATGGTACAAGCAGATCAGCTAAGTACGCATGGGCGAGTTTGTTAATACATTTGAAAACCAGTTGAAGTATTTTGAAGTCAATTCTGAAATGGACAGGGAGCCAGTGCAAATGTATGCCAGTGTATCATGGGAACAGAGGTCTTCTACCGTACAATTGGGAACAAGATCGTGACGTCACTCGCGGAAGCCTGCTGCCACTAGAGGAGTAGCACCTCCTCGTTTCAGGCGGAGTTGCATGAATACACGTGGAGTTGTTTACATTCCTGCCCGCGCACGGTGCGCAAGCCGCCATGCCTGGGAATCGCTGCGTTAACGGCTGTAGAGCATCAATGTGCAAGTTACATTTGTTTCGTTTCCCCATATGGAACCTCACCGCAATCCGATGATACGGAAAGACGCCGTCTTCATGGCTGCTGCTGGACAATAAGACCATCGACTGCATTCTGGACGGGACAAGGGTGTGTTCGCTACATTTCCATTCAGGACCCATTCATGTTACCTAAAATGTTTGTCAAATGTGTGTCTAGCATCTACTAGTAGTATTTCAATGTTGCATTTCCTTCGCACCGAGTTGGTGCGTCCGAGTTGCCTCACAGCGCTGCGTGTAGGACCAAACGGGGTGGCCGTATTATTTCGGAGGCTCCAACTTGTAGCTTAATGGAATGTGCGGATGCGCGCAGCTGCACCGGTCAACATGCGAACTGGGAGCGGCTGTTGACATTCGAGGCCGCTCCTACTACGTATAATGAGCTCCTCTACAACCAATGCGATGCGCTTAGAAGCGGACACAAGTCACCTAATCCTAATATTACAACAATGGCCTCAATCAGATTTCTTTTTAATCAAGGGATAATTACAAAGGACCATGTGATATCCTATTTCAGATAACGGTAACTGTAATTGTGTAATTACATATTAAAAATAATTGTGAGGTAAGCTTTTTCTTGTTATGTAGCCCATACTACTCAGCCCTGTCTGTGGAGCTATGTTACTTAACCCATATTGTAAGTTTGCAACCCAGGTAACTTATTGTTAAGACTCCAGAAGTGAACTCTCTCTCTCCAGACCACCATCTCATTATCTAGGCTGGACATTTCCTAATGTGGGCCACTGCCTAATGAGGGACGCCTAAGTTCAAGTGGCTCTGGCTCCTCCCTAAACCAATGAATGTCAGTGGAACTATGGTAACAGCAAACAATGGTAATGTGTCTAACATTAAGTTCAACTGTTTTAACATTAACATTAAGTTCAACTTTTTTTTTTCAAGTTATTTTTTTGGGCGCAAGCGCCATTTTTCATTCTTTATTGAGAGAGATAGCGACAGGATTAATCGGAAACCGGGATGAAGAGTTGGGGGGGAGACATTGCAGAAATGCCAGACAGGGGATTCGAACCTGCGGCGCTGCTCGACCTGTGGTCGGGGGACGCGCTCTTTAACTGCTCGGCCCGCCTGTTCCTCAAAATGATGGCCTATGAACGATGAATGAGCAAATTCATTTTACAAGGACATTTGAACAAGTTCATGTTGAAAGTGAACTTTCCCAACACTATGGGACTGAGAAACGTTTATTCTCCAAGTGAAAATAACATTTCATCGGACTGCAGAGTGAATCGAGTATAGACTTACGCATTACAACGTAGCTTATAGCCTAAGATCAATCATAACAATATGAAAAGGATAATTGTGTGAGAGCAGAAAGATCTTCTGAGGTCCAATTCACAAACTAGAAGCACTCAGAGATTGCAAACCTGCGCTGTAGTGGTACAAAAAAGTAGTATTTTTAGTGGTAGCAGTATGTGTGGCAGCGTGATTGCGTTTGACACCACATGCGAACATGCTCAGCACAAGCCAACTACATTTCCCAGCATTCCCACAACCCGGAAGTCTGGTTACATGACCGAGATAAGTGCCCAGCGATCTATCGGTAAGTTGGTGATTAAGTATGATCATGTTACTTATAGGCTACAGAAATGCACCAAAATGTAATCACTTCTTCCGTTTGTCATTTCCAACAACTCTCCAAAATTTCATCCAGATCCATACACAACTTTTTTAGTTATCCTCAGGACAAACCAACCAACACGACTAAAAACATAACCTGCTTCGCGGCGCAGCCCTGGCACAGGTAACAAAAAAAAACAAAAACATTTGGACACAAAAAAAATTATAAAACTATATTGTATTGATTTTATGATGATTCAAGACCCTACTCTCGCCTGTGGTAATACCTCGACGAAGCCTTGGGTTGTTTCTTAATAGTCTGGGGAAGTGACCGATGGCCTTGAAGCTGAAGCCGGATGCTGAGCTCCTTAGCTCCACCACATTGAAAGCTCTCCCTCAGCACGAGCATCCCATAACGTCCTTTATGATGGCCATTAGCGGTGGCGGCCTGCCGACCCTGTCTATTATGAATGAGACATGATTACTGGAGTGGATCTGATGGATTAAGCGTTATTGGTCCACTGAGAACCATCACACCCTCTCCCAATGTCATTCAATGGAGGATGAGACCATGGATATGCAGCCGGGAATGTCTCAATGATCAGAAACAGATCAGGTAGTGCGCGGCAGTAGCTCAGTTTCTTAAGACCCCTCTTAATCAGGGCTTTGAACCGGTTCAAGGAACGAAAACGAAAACCGGGAACTTTTTGTATTTTCCAGGTAACAGAAACAAAACCGGAAACTTTATTACTTTTTATGTTCCGGAACAGGAACACTTATTTTAAAATATTGGTAACCGGTTAATATCGTTCCTCGAAGTTTTCGTTGAAACACGGCGTTGAAATACAAACTCACCTGCACAACACACACTAGGTAAATAAAATCCCCCTGCGCGGGACAGAAATGGTTTGCACCGCTATGGGCGTGTCAACGGCTCGCTGAGTTGGTGAGTATGTTGAAAGATCACTGATGTATGTAACGGCTAGAGCCCTGCGCGGGACAGATTTTTCAGTCCCCCGCCCGCCCGGTC
>OMKY01206723.1:0-11562 GCA_900302395.1 Bregmaceros cantori
ACCCCCTTCCCGCGGATATATGCCTGCTCTCACCCCCTGCGCCGTCTCTACAACACATCGTCACCATCCCGTACGTATCGGGGGACTATATAAGGACTTCCAAATATTCCGCGCCTCGGCTCAATGGTCTACCGTTGGCACTGCCGGCGGACAATATTCCGCGCCTCGGCTCAATGGACTACCATTGGCACTGCCGGCGGACAGTATTCCTTTGATGTGTATTGACGTGTTTATAAAATTTCGGGGGAGCTGTGTAGCGGCTCGCATTTCTTGGGGAAATTTCATATCCACGTGGACACTGTGACATTCTATGATCAGCACATTCATGCCCATATTCGGGACTGGTGTTACTGTCTTGGTGTCTCATTGTGATGTCATCTGCTGTCTGCCAGACACAAGGGCATTCAGTGTTCCATTGTCATTCCTGTTTTGACTCTTGAAGAATAAAGAGCTTTTATGATAGAGGCTGTGTTCTTCCTTTACACACATACCTCTACAGACTACTCTTATTTAAAAAAAAAAAGAAAAATGAATTTGGATTACTCACGACATTTTAAAAGTAACTGTGGATTAGTTTAGTTACTTTTAGTTGATTTTCATTTGTAATTCCAGCAGCTGTCATTTACCAACACTCATTAAAGACAACCTTTTGTTTTTTTAAACCAAAAACTCGCTTTTTGTAGTGGTTTTCAAAACCACTACAAAATATCACTTCACTTTTAAATGTCACATATACACAATTCTATGAAATCATTTATGCTTACTGTTTCAATTTTATTGTTTAATCTTAAGAGTTGGGGATATTAAAGTAACGCAAAGTTATTAAGAAGCAAAGTTATTTTGGTAAGTAACTTTAATCTGACCACTGTGATTTACTAGTTACTCGATAAAATCAAACTAAGGTAGTTACTGTTACTTGGTTACTGACATTACTGTAATGACCATATAACATATTAAGATACTAAGAAATAATTATATGATGACTACTAAATATGCTCATTACTCATTACTAATGAGTAACGAGGTGTGTTTTTTTCTTGGAGACTGGTATTGGGAACAACAACTATTCAACATGTTTGACTGGAAGGCGGGCCAAAAAAGGAAACGATTAATCGCTGGCGATTTAATCGATTACCAAATTAGTTTCCGATTATTTAAATAATCAATGATAATCGATTAATCTGTTCATTAATCATTGCCTTGATTGTCCCCATCCTCCGCTTACTCAAGTTGAAAATGTGAGTCGCCACAAAAAAAATAGAAATGTTATCAGTTGTGATGGTGAAAGTAGTAACTTGCTTCCAGAACTGATATACTGTAGTTTGTATAGAGATGAAATGAAAACAAACCTTGAAATGTGGTTAATATTATAGATGTGATTCCTTGAGCCAAGATATAGAATCTTTCACTGGGTATCTGATATAGATTGGTCGAACATTTAGTATATATGTACGATGATGATAATTATAATAATTATAATAATAATTATAATAATTATTATTAGAATATTTAGCTCCCACCTAGAGGTTAAGTCACTGAATCTTCGTCCCTCCAACTACAAATGAAAAGCGAATCCTCATAACTCTGATTTGGAAGTCAGTATGCACAATTCATCAATTTTGGAATTATAATAATTTTGCAGAGCCCTGCTTCATTTACATTAAATTGCCTGGAGTGGGCTGCAACTTCACCCCTGTGATTTTTGTTCAGTTTCAAGTTCAATTCACTTTCAACATGAACCTCTTCAAATGTCAGTTCAGTCTATTTATCTATTCATTCATCGTTCATAGGTTATCATTTTGAACTATGAACAGGTGGTTCCCCAAAATTTTTACTTTTAGCACTTTAGTTCTTTTTGTTCTTTTTTCTGTCAGCTATAATTTGTCAACATTATTGACGGTGTACAAGCAGAACAAAAGACAATATAACTGTTTCTCCTGTTGTGTTAGATTAGGGGCTGAGTTAGATTCTCAGAGGTGGATAAAAACGGTGCAGTTTGGAATGTGTTTTTTGCTTTATTGCTATGTTTTCTCTCGGAAGGCTTTTAAAATCTGATATGAACAAATTCTGAACTCAAATACACTTCAGTTCAATAACTTCAAAAAAGAGTGCATTCACAATTCTACGTAATTGAACGTCTCGTTCACATTCATGCAAAATATGAAGGAGTTCATGAACTATCGTTCTTTGAACCAGTTCAGGTACAACATTGGCTGTGTCCGAAATCGCCCCCTAACCCATATATAGGGCACTATATGGGGCGCACGCCATTTTGTAGGGGTGTCCGAATTCTCCATGTGCCCCATATAGGGCACTGAAAGTATCCTACAATGCACCACGAAAAGTAGTGAGCATCGGATGTACACTAGACGGAGAAATAACCCATAATGCATTGCGAGACGCATTACACTAATTAAAACGTAGAAGAAGACTATGCACGTGCTCCAAAACAAGAACAATGGAGGACGGCAAATAATTATAAATGTGAGTATAATTGATTTTCTGTGATAAAGTATACATTTATTATAAAGAAAAACCAATGCTGACAGGCAATGACGTCACTATGCGACAGCGGTGACGTAAGTTAACAGTGCCGATTCTAGTGTCCGAAATCTCGTCGCTGAGATTGAGTGGACTATATAGTCAGTGCCCTATCCAGGGGCTAGGGGTTAGGGAGCGATTTCGGACACAGCCACTGCCTATTGGTGGGGGTCTGGGAGGTAGGGTCTTGGGGTGTCTGGGTGGGAATGGTGCACATGAATAAACAAAAGTCAGAATAAAGACTTGGTCACGGTGGTCACCATTACAGACCTACACTGCGCCACCTTGTCTTCAATCAAGTGTCTGTGATTGCGTTCTGTGGAGGTTTTATAAACTGGAGTCTAGTTTGTCATTTTAGGTTGTGTTAGTTGATGTCTGTTTTCATTTCAGCTCTTCATTAACAACCAATGGCAAGACGCCCAGAGCGGGAAGACCTTCCCCACCGTCAACCCTTCCACCGGGCAGGAAATCTGCCAGGTAGCAGAGGCTGACAAGGTAAAAACCACAATGGCTGTTTCTGTGTGTTCCTATTTGCATACTTCTAAAGTGCACTGTACTTGGGTGCACTATGTACACGGCACACATGTAGCCTGGCGATCTAGAACCAACGCATCGTCCGCGCATCGCACATCACTAGAGGCTTGTATTGGGTCTGGTAAAATGTAAGAAGGTCAATCTTGTTATCGAGTGACGGCACAGTAGGTGGGACAAGCGGCGTGGAGGCGTGACCTAACTCCGCCCGTGTCTCGTGTAGCCTGTACAAACTCTCCCCACGTCCGTGCTGATTGGTCGATTTGATTCCCAGACCCAATGCAAGCGTCTAGCGATGTACGATGCATTGGTTCTGGCTCACCAGGCAAGCGCACATCATGGAGGTAAGGTAGGTTCTGGTCCATGGTGGACTT
Organism: Bregmaceros cantori; assembly: GCA_900302395.1. Classification (NCBI taxonomy): domain Eukaryota; kingdom Metazoa; phylum Chordata; class Actinopteri; order Gadiformes; family Bregmacerotidae; genus Bregmaceros; species Bregmaceros cantori. The sequence continues at coordinate 3,447 of OMKY01206723.1, forward strand.
ATGTGTGTAACGAAACTGAATGCTTTAGAAGGTCCTTCATGCCTGCAGAACACTGTACAATGCTGGTGTCTACATCCCTCCAGGCTTCTTTCACGTGTTTTTTCCCCTCGTTAACATTTTATATCATGGTTGCTGAAGGAAGGTTTCTGAACTGTTCTCTCTCTCTCTCCTGCTGAACCACCAACATCTCCGCTTGAGAATGAAAAACCTTTTAGCGCTGCAACCGATTAATCAATGATAATTGAAATAATCACTAACTAATTTGATGATTAATCAGCAGTAATTAATCGTTTCCTTGTTTGGCACAACTTCCACTTATACATGTTTAACATTTGTTGTTCCCAATGCCAGTCTCGGTGTCATGGCTATATAATACAATAAAGACAACACGTAAGCTTGGGTGAAAACACAATGTTAGAATTTGGCACAGAAGAGTAGGCTCTTCCATGCTAATAGTAAAAAGTGGAAATGGTAGCAATGAGTGGAGATAGTGAAACAGAAAAAAAGTTTGCAATGTTAATATTGCAACCTTTTTTTTAAATGTTTTTTTCCAGCCCAATCAGGCAGTTTTTTTCCAAGCTTTATTTATTAGGGTTAGTGGAAACAGGTGAAGTTGGGGGGCAGACATGCGAGAAATACGTCGGTGGCGAGATTCGAACCACCGACTCACTGCGCCATTAAGGCATATGTGTGCTTTCCAGCACTCTGCCTAACCAACTGAACTACTGGGCAGCACAATATTGCAAAATTTTAATGATAATTCCTACAAATAATCGATCAGATTTTAAGTGAAAAATGAATCGATTAATCAATGATGAAAAAAACTTGTATCTAAACCTTCTGTGTCTGAACTTGCTGGTGCGCATCAAACCTGATGCCAAGTCTTTGATCTATTGGTGTGATAGACAACCAGTCAGCGCTTGTATTTGACGGCGCACCACAAAAATTTACTTTGAGTTCAAACCACAACTCGTTCATAATCTAATTTATATTTCAATACCTAGCCTCCAATACCTTTTAAATACATGCGCCGTGAAGCAGGTTATGTTTTTGGTAGCGTTGGTTTGTCTGTCCCCAAGACAACTGAAAAAGCTGTGCACGGATTTGGATGAAATTTTGTACAGTTGTTGGAAATGACACACGGAAGAATAAATTAAATTTTGGTGCGTTTCTGTAGCCTATAAGTAACATAATCATACTTGATCACCAACTTGCCGATGGATCTCTGGGCACTTACCGTGGTCACGTGACCAGACGTCCGGGTCGCATGGGGCCGCTGGGAAATGTAGTTGGCATGTTCGCCGGTGGAATACAGTCTATGGGCCAATCGCGCTACTCGAGCACTTTCATTGATAATGGGTTGCCACAAATACTGCTAGCACTAAAAGTACCTTTTTTTTGTACCACTACGACGCAGGTTTGCAATCTCTGAGTGCTTCTTCTTTATATATATAATGATGATGGAAAGTTGAACTGGACTATAAGGTGACGGATTGTTTCTCACCAATTTATATACTGCCTCAATAGAATAAGGCTGGCATATAATTAGCCTGGTACGCCAAACCAAACGAATCGCTCGAACATGCACAGAAACGCGTGCAATGCTTGATCGACTCATTGGGACTGGCTTGTCGGGCTAGCGTGTAATGAGGCTGCTGCTGCGGGCGCCTCGTAGTTCCAGCGTTGGCACTATATTTATGAATCTGATGTCCTGACCTGCTCCGCCAGGATTGCGCAACAAGATGTATACATTTTATATGCCGTGCCACTGGAAGCAGGACTGGAATCCTCTCCGCCCTGTCTGGCATAAGACGGCTCAGTCAGGTTTACGTTCCGAATGTGAAGTCACTGGCGATCATGCATGTTGCATCTGCCTTTTTAAAAAATTGTGTTTAATTTATTTCTTATTCATATTGTCATCTTAAGTGTTGATCTGGACACCTTGAGGGTTTGTATGAAATAAAGATTCATTCATATAAGGCACACTTTTTTTTTGAGAAAATTTTCAAGTGTTTGTACATTTGCTGGTTTGACACACATACAAAAAAATCTATATCAGTTTCATTATGGATACTTGTGTGTGTCTGTGTAAAAACATACATACATACATACATACATGTAAAAATATTCATCATAAATCTTAACGACAGGATCACAATGCATATACGCATCCATACATGCACACATTTTTTTTTAAAGTGGTTCCGCTTCTGGCCCACAACATAACATCATTAAAGTATTGTGATCCTAAATGTGGGTGTCCCACAGGCGGACGTGGAGCTGGCAGTGAAGGCTGCCCGAGACGCCTTCAGACTGGGCTCCCCCTGGAGGAGGATGGATGCATCTCACCGTGGCCTGCTTCTGCACCGCCTGGCGGACGCCATCGAGCGGGACTCGGCATATCTGGCGGTACGGAAGTGGTTATTTTACTGGTCATTGCAATAATGTGCTTTAAGGGGAAACCCCACTGAAAATTCATACTGAAATATATTCTTCCCTGATATGAGGGACGAGATCGTGACCTCACACCGCTTCCAAAATTCTGCCCGAGTGAGCATTCGCACCTCCTCCTGTCAGACGGAGTTGCATGGATACACGTGCCATTGTTTACATTCTTGCACGCGCATGATGTGCAAGCGCTGCCGAAAGCCGACATTTCTTTCAAATTCTACCAGCTAGTTGATCAGAGTAAGGGTGAAATATCCACTGTCAGGTTCATTACATAATGAATGTATTGGTTTATTTTAAGATTTCCCCCGGGGCATCCAGCAACAGCGACGCGCTTCATGACCAGAGCGAGATCAAGAAACCAAGGCCTCACAGAATGCAAAGGCTCCGGCTCTTGACCCTCTCGTCCATCGAGGGTCTATGGATGAAAATTAAGTGTTTGTGTTAGCAGAGGGCAAGTGTGCACCAAGTGTTTATTCTGGTTCCGTGTTTTGGTTAGTTAATAACAAACGTTCGGAGGGACGGACAGAAAGCAGGCAGAGTGCTGGACAGGGGTCTGGCACAGATGAAGTTGTTTTTAATTCTTGCAGGCTTTGGAAACGCTGGACAATGGGAAGCCGTATGTGATCTCCCTCAACGTGGATCTCCCCCATGTGGTAAAGTGTCTGAGGTACTGGAAGTCATAGCAGTTGTTGAGGAATAGTTTGTGTATATGATTTTAAAACGCCTGACAGGAAAATTGATTAATCTGCGGAGATTTTATTCCATGTACCAAATGCAATACGTTGGAAACGAAAATGAAAACGGTCTACTAATCTTTTACAGGAACATTACAGGGCTATGAACCGGCGCCGTGCCACTGCTGATCGTAGGGTTGGCGAGTGGCCATTCCAACTGTTATTTGGAATGGCCAAATAATTTTCAACAAATTATTTTCAACAACATGAACACAACTAAAAAGCACTACATTTGATGTTGTGTAAGCAAACTGTGGTTGCATAACACCTTGCCCCCAGTTGAAAATGGAGTGTTCTATTAAACTGACTATTAGTTATAATAATTTTGCACTGATGTTTGAAAGTCTGCCAAAATATAATAAAATATATAAATAAAGTGCCTGTCCACCACAGCTCGAGCAAGGCAGCGGGTTCTAATCCTCTCCGGCTTTTCTGCAGTGCCCCCACTCCCGACCCTTCATCTTTCCATTTTTATTAATTCTATCACCATCTCTCTCAATAAGGAATGAAAAATCTCGTGCTTATTCCACTTTCTTTGTTATCGGTTTGGCACAAACTAGCATCTCGCTGGTGCTTACTTTCTAATCCTGATCTTTTAAATCAGGAATGTAATCATGTTCTAATCACCTGGTGGAGGCACGTTGTGCAGCACTGCCTGCTGTAGAAAGTGTGAAGGATGCTGCGTCTGCCGTCTGGGGCTAGCCTGGCGAGCCAGAACCAATGTATTGTCCACGAATTGCACGCGACCATTGCATGGACGATGCGTTGGTTCTTGCTCGCCAGGCTAGTCTGTGGCAGTACCAACACTGACCTGAATGTCCCTGTAGGTACTACGCTGGCTGGGCCGACAAGTGGGAGGGGAAAACCATCCCCATCGACGGCGATTTCTTCTGTTACACTCGACACGAGCCAGTCGGAGTGTGCGGGCAGATCATCCCGGTGAGTAGACTGACCAACAGCGTTATCACATCAACTGAAGTGATGTGCGCGACGCCAAGTGTGGAATACTCTGTGCTTAATTTGTCAACTAGGAGGTCCCCCCCAGAGTGCTAGTAGTGACTAGGTGGGGGAGGACATTGCGCCAGTCCTGCTCCGATGGGGATTAAATGCCTGATTACATGTAAACAGTTAGGAGCGAAAACCCGCAAATTGGCGTCTTGGGCGTCTGCCCAGTCAGGTCATGTGACTTGAGCCAAGCACAGTGACCAGTTGTGAGCAGAGTGCTGAGTGGGGAAACTTCACCTAGGGATGCGTTGGCGGAGGGGAATGGGTGATGGCTGGATCGTAAACGGTGGAAGCACAGAGGGGTTCACTCGCAATATTAATATTGCAAACTTTTAATGATAATTAAAAGTTTGGATCGGTTTCGGATAATCCGATTTTTAATTGAAAAATGAATCGATTAATCAATGATGAAAATAATCATTAGTTGCAGCTCTATAACTTTTATATCTAAACCTTCTGTGTCTGAACTTGCTGGTGCGCATCAAACCTGATGCCAAGTCTTTGATCTATTGGTGTGATAGACAACCAGTCAGTGCTTGTATTCGACAGTGCACCACACAAATTCACTTTGAGTTCAGTTAACACAACCAGAACTCATAAACAGAATTCATTCATAATATAATTTATATTTGATTTAAATAATGACCTGCGCCGCGAAGCAGGTTATGTTTTTGGTAGCGTTGGTTTGTCCGTCCTCAAGATGACTGAAAAAGCTGTGCATGGATCTGGATGAAATTTTGTACAGTTGTTTGAAATGACACATGGTAGAATCAAATTTTGGTGCGTTTCTGTAGCCTATAGGTAACATAATCATACTTGCCGATAGATCGCTGGGCGCTTGCCGTGGTAACGTGACCAGATGTCCGGGTCGCAAGGGGCCGCTGGGAAATGTAGTTTAGACGGAGATTTCTTCTGTTTCACACTGTCGAGTGTGTGTTAAATGTGCTGCCGCTCTCGCCGCCCTCCTTTCACTGATCAGCTGTTTGCTGCTGCCGCGCATTACACGCCGCTTAAAAAATAAAATGCAGCGACGCGTTACGAGCTTCCAAAGCTATTTTTTCCTCCCATTTTGCACCTGGTTAGAACACACAGTAAGAATGTTAGTAGTCACAAAAGTCGCATGTCATTGAAGAATGAAGGCAAGCCAATATGCAAACTCGACAGTGACTAAATATAATCCGCAGTGTATGGTGTCAAGATAACTTCAACATTCTTATTCCTTCTTTCAAGATCAGAGTTAAAGCAACAAACACGTTGCAGCAGATTGATGGTTTGTTTGATTAACTAACTTATGTTGGCCAAGCTCCAATCATGGTGTCATGGCCCCACCCAGATTCAGTGTAAACACATTCCTTAGACACACATTAAGTCAACATAATGACAGTGCAACAGTCAATAAAAAGTGCCACAGTAGACGGGGCATGTGTGTTGCCCAATCTGCAATAAGTAGATACAGTGAAACATCAAAAAGTTTGCAATATTAACTTCAGTGCCAACAACACGTTTTTGTGAATAGTACCCAAACATGTGTCTTTGTTTTATTAAAAAAAAAATAGAAGATTGCAAACCTGCGCCGTAGTGGTACAAAACAAATAGTACTTTTAGTGCTATAAGTATGTGTGGCAGCACGAGCACGATTGATGCTAACGGCACAAGCCAACTGCATTTCCCAGCATTCCCGTAACCCAGAGGCCATGTGACCGCAGTAAGCGCCCAGCAATCTATCAGTAAGTTGGTGATCAAGTATGATCATGTGACTTATAGGTAACAGAAATGCACCAAAATGTAACGAATTATTTGTCATTTCCAACAACTCTGCAAAATTTAATCCAGATCTGTGCTTGTTCAGTTATCCTGGGGACAAACCAACCAACGCCACCGAAAACGTCAACATCACCTAGTGGCCACCGCCAGCACTCCACCCACATTTTTTGCAGATTTCTCACAAAATCAGCACCAGGCTGTAATTAAAGAATGGAAAAGGGTAGAAGAGAGTCCAAAGTTCCCTTTGCCGTGTGTTTTGTTGACAAGGAACTTGAAAAAACTCTTTTTGAGAAAACCCTGGTACTGGGACGTGCCGAATTTTGAAAAGGGCCGGCTCTGGCTGAGTTAATAATGTCTGTAAAAAAAATAGCAGATTTACAGCCCTGATATACCCACATGTGTCGGACACAGTAGACACTCTGAACACAAATAACACTGAAGAAAGAAAGTGACACAGTAGCACTGTTGGGTAATAACATTCTTAGGAGGTAGCCAGAGGCAGGGCTTTGAACCAATTTTTTTCCCAGTCTATTCGTTCCGAACAGAAACAGAATTATAACTGTTCCGGTTATGAGTTCCACTACTAAATTGACGTTCCCGAACCGGTTAGAACAAAAAATATTGTTCCCATAATAGTTAATTTAATTCCTGTCAGCTGTTTAATGTTATGTAATATATGTAGGGGCGAACCCACAACGACTCGCTGCAGAGACCCGCTGGTAGCGCTCTACAGTCTAGGTCTCCTTGCGGGTCGGGGCGAACCCACAACAACACACTGCAGAGTTCCACGACAATTCATACTTCAATGCTGCATCGTAGATTTTATACGCTTTCCTGTTTTTGTTCCTTGAACTATGTTTGACTACAACACCACACGGCTACAACAAGTATACGGCAGGTTGTTGGTCTGCACCGTAACTTGTGTAACTGGTCAGTGTTGCTCTTTGCCCGGAGAGTTTTTCGACATCACAGCGTGGGCCGTGGGGAGAGAAACTCATTGCGGCCTCAGAATGGTGGCAGACCTGAAATTGCATCAATGCGTGTTGAAATGCTAACAATGTTTTTAATACTGTATGTTTCCTCCAGTGGAACTTCCCTCTCCTGATGCAGGCATGGAAGCTGGGTCCAGCGCTGGCCACTGGTAACACTGTTGTGATGAAAGTGGCTGAACAGACTCCACTCACTGCCCTCTACGTTGCAAACCTCATCAAAGAGGTGTCTGTCTATTCTTTTATTTATTTTTCTTCAAACAAACAACCCCTCCCCACCCGTACTCCCTTGGACCCCATGGTGGCTCCTCCCACTGTCATCATGATGATCTCTCCATTCTCAGGTGGGCTTCCCAGAGGGCGTGGTCAACATTCTGCCAGGCATGGGGCCGTCGGCGGGCGCAGCCATCGCTGCTCACATGGACGTAGACAAGGTGGCCTTCACAGGATCCACTGAGGTACACGTTCAGGCAATTTCGTGTGTGTGTGTGTGTGTGTGTGTGTGTGTGTGTGTGTGTGTGTGTGTGTGTGTGTGTGTGTGTGTGTGTGTGTGTGTGTGTGTGTGTGTGTGTGTGTGTGTATATATGTATATATATGTATATATGTATGTATATATATATGTATATATGTATGTATATATGTATGTATATATGTATGTATATATGTATGTATATATGTATGTATATATATATATATATATATATATATATATGTGTGTGTATATATATATGTATATATATGTATGAGTGTGTGTGTGTGTATATATGTGTATATATATGTGTATATATATACACATATATACACATATATACATATATATATATGTGTGTGTGTGTGTATATGTATATATGTATATATGTATGTATGTATATGTGTATATGTATATGTGTGTATGTATATGTGGGTATATATGTGTATGTATGTATATGTGGGTATATATGTGTATGTATGTATATGTGGGTATATATGTGTATGTATGTATATGTGGGTATATATGTGTATGTATGTATATGTGGGTATATATGTGTATGTATGTATATGTGTGTATATATGTGTATGTATATATGTGTATGTATGTATATGTGGGTATATATGTGTATGTATGTATATATGTGTATGTATGTATATATGGGTATATATGTGTATGTATATATGGGTATATATGTGTATGTA
>OMKY01206726.1:0-10621 GCA_900302395.1 Bregmaceros cantori
GGTGGCAGGGCATAGCTGCAGAGTCCTGTCTACCTTTGTTCTATTGATGCCTGCCAGACTGGGTGGGAGGGGGGGGGCACACACACCCCTCCTGTGATTGGCCAGCCACGTTGCGTCACGCCCTCAGAGGGTGACCAATCAGCGACCAGCAAACGTTGTCGAGGACGGCCACATTCCAGGACCCACATCTCAGCGGGTCCTGAAACCTGGTGTGGCCTGGCCTATTTGAGCTTGTGGAGAAGCGATTTTCGGGGTGGATGTGCATGTGAACTGTGCCGTGCTGGCCTTAAGTAAGCCAGTGGAAAAGGGGGCTTTGGCTCTGATTGGCCAGTTGTCAAACACCCAATAATCTGATTTGATGATACGCTTTGAGACAAGACACAATGTTCGCTCTAGTCGCGTGCGACGCGTGGACGATTAGTCGGTTCTGTGTGTTTAGCGTGACATTGTGGTAAGCCTCATTGACAACGCATGTCTGCAGCTTGGCGGTTAATGCTAATGTTCTAATATGGAAATAACATGCACGGACCTCCGGGCTTTGAAGCTGTTCCTCTGCACCCCACAGCCCTTGCTCTGTGTTCTTTCGGGTTTGTTTGCCTTGTACAAAAAAAAAAGTCTGCCTCTCCTTCCCGTTCGCCGCCATTTCCCAAGACGTCGGAGCTGTAAATAGATTTACCTTTCCCCACAGCAAAGTCCTTGATGAAAGGGGATAGTTTTTTCATTTATTATTTCTCCTCCACGCTGGCCCCCACCACCTCCCTCCCCCGCCCACGCATGCAGATGCTGGACAGGTGACTGGTTAATATCTCTCTCGTTTCTCTCCTTCCGCCTCTCTTTCTCCCGGCCATATCCTTTTTTCCCTTCGCTCCTATGTGTCTGTTATTCTTTCATTACACGTCTCTCCCCATCTCTCTTACTCTCTGTCTTTCTTCTCTCTCTCTCTCTCTCTGTCTCTGTCTCTCTCTTACTCCCCGCTTTGCCTGTGGCTCTCCTTCTGTCCATATAGCTTCCTCTCTCCCTGTCTCTCTTCGTATCTTTGTCTCCCCCTTTACAGTCCTCTATATGTGTCTATCCCCCCTCTCTCTCGCTTCCTTGTCTGACTGTCTTGCTCACTCTCTCTCGTTCTCTCTCTCATCTATCTCACCTACCTTGTTTACGTATCTCTCTTTCTCTCTCTCTTCCCAGCTTTCTATTTCCCTGCCACGTCATCTCTCTTTCTCCCGGCCATATCCTTTTTTCCCTTCACTCCTATTTGTCTTTTATTCTTTCATTACACGTCTCTCCCCATCTCTCTTACTCTTTGTCTTTCTTCTCTCTCTCTGTCTCTCTCTCACTCCCCGCTTTGCCTGTGGCTCTCCTTCAGTCCATATAGCTTCCTCTCTCCCTGTCTCTCTTCGTGTCTTTGTCTCCCCCTTTACAGTTCTCTATATCTGTCTATCCCCCCTCTCTCTCGCTTCCTTGTCTGACTGTCTTGCTCACTCTCTCTCGTTCTCTCTCTCATCTATCTCACCTACCTTGTTTACGTATCTCTCTTTCTCTCTCTCTTTCCATCTTTCTATTTCCCTGCCGCGTCATCTCTCTTTCTCTCTCTCTTCCCAGCTTTCTATTTCCCTGCCACGTCATCTCTCTTTCTCTCTCTCTTCCCAGCTTTCTATTTCCCTGCCACGTCATCTCTCTTTCTCTCTCTTTCCAGCTTTCTATTTCCCTGCCACGTCATTCTGCCGCTTACTCTTTCTCCCCACACTCTCATTACGTATCCTACCTTTGTGTTTTAATCATCTCTCTCTTTCTGTGTCTCTCCCTCCTTGTTCCTCTCTATCTCTCTCTCTGTCTCACCCTGTTTTAGTGTCGCTCTATCTTTCCGTCTGCTCAACTCCTTATGGGCGACGCGAGACGTGGGCGGAGTTTGGTTGTCACACCTCCAAGCCACTTGTCCCACCTACTGCGCTGTCACTGGACAACACGATTTTTTGGACACGTTTTTTGACCCTGGTTTTGCCAGACCCAATGATCGTTCTAATCGCATGCGATGTGTGGACAATTCCTTGGTTGTGCCTCGACAGGCTATGTCCATGCATGTCTATGTCCACTTCTCTCTCGCTCTTTGTCTACCTGTCTGTCTCTCTCTATCTCTGACTCTCTCTCTCTCTCGCTCTCATTTCTCTGATAACAATAATCTTCTCTCCTCACATATTCTCTGCAGCCATCAATAAAAAGAAATGAAAGTGAAAGATGGCGAAAAAAATGAATGCTGCAGTCTGTTTCTGTCTCGCACTGAGGCAGACAGTGGGCTCACCTTTAGTGCGCAGCCTGCTCTGAAAAAAAAAAAAAAACATTTGCATACCCAACATTTTCACACACAACTACTGTTTGGCCATTCAAACTGTTTATGTATATGTGTAGTGCATGACTTCAAAACAGGACTTAACATGCGGATAGACAAACTTTATTAGATAGATAGACATACTTTATTAATCCCACAGAGGGACGTTTCTTTGTTGGCTCAGAAACATACGCTTACACAGGAAGGTCTAGCAAGGTTTGCAGAGAAGGGAATAAAACAGCTACCTAGCTTAGCAGAGAATGGAATACAAAGGCTAGTTAGGTTAGCAGGAGCTGCCACTGTGTGTGTATACAAAGAATCATAATGTGAGAAAGCGTGTTAGGAACAAATGCGAAAATCACATCCTGTCACCAGGCCAGTTAACACAACAGCACTTTGCGTTCTATGTCTCCCCAGGCAAAAGGCATCCCATAACCTTTTTCCTTGAAGAGTTTCCGAGAAAAAAAAAAGAACATTCAACGTGGTGTCTTTGAGGCCAGAATAAAGAAGTATATCAGACCGGATTAAACCACTGTGGGTTTTTTGTCATCAGTTCGTCACTTCAGAAAGAATGAAGTGAGTTGGGAATGAAAAGACTAGCTCGGTTTGTTGAAAATGGAATGAAAAGGCTAGCTAGGTTAGCAGAGGATGGAATGAAAAGGCTAGCTAGCTTAGCTGAGAATTGAATGAAAAGGCTAGCTAGGTTAGCAGAGAATGAAATGAAAATGCCAGCTAGGTTAGCTCAGAATTGAATGAAAAGGCTAGCTAGTTTAGCTGAGAATTGAATGAAAAGACTAGCTAGGTTTCCTGAGAATTGAATGAAAAGGCTAGCTTGGTTAGCAGAGAATGGAATGAAAAGGCTAGCTTGGTTAGCAGAGAATGGAATGAAAAGGATAGCTCGGTTAGCAGAGAATGGAATGGAAAGGCTAGCTTGGTTAGCAGAGAATGGAATGAAAAGGCTAGCTCGGTTAGCAGAGAATGGAATGAAAAGGCTAGCTCGGTTAGCAGAAAATGGAATGAAAAGGATAGCTCGGTTAGCAGCGAATGGAATGAAAAGGCTAGCTAGGTCCTGCTGTCCCTCACCACCAATCTAATATATCAGACCGGATTAAACCCATGTGGGGTTTTTTTGTCATCAGTTTGTCACTTCAGAAAGAATGAAGTGAGTTGGGAAGCTGCTGTCCGCTGCAATCACCATTCCTCAGCATGGCACACAATTGTACATTTTCATTCTCGGCCAAACTCGGCCCCCGGGCTGCTTAATTGAATAACGCGGCTATGGAGGGGAGGATAGATAGAATCTACGTCCTTGTAGTGAGCAGCATTTTGCCCCCACCACTTCACAGTGTGAATGCATCCCTTTACCCCTCAACCACTTTCATGTACAGCATGTATGAGCGCGCGCACACACACACACACACACACACACACCGATACCTCTAGAGTTTCCCCTCTCATAAATACCCAGGTATAAATATATACATGCATATTCTCTTTGCACACACTATAGCGAAACAGACACACACACACACACACACACACACACTGCTTCAGGCTGCTGGTGTGTTTTCACAGCGGCCTCCCGCTGCTTGTGTGCACTGCCCTCGGTTACCACCGACTGTTCTACCACCGCAGCCTGACCTGCCACACAGTCAGACAGACACGGATGGAGCTCATGGAGACGCAGGAGGCACGGGAGGCAGCGCAGCTGGAACCGCGGGGGGCCGAGGATGATAACCAAGGACACTGTTGGGAAGCGAGAGGGTGAAAAGGCTAGCTAGGTCAGCAGAGAAGGGAATGAAAAGGCTAGCTATGCTAGCAGAGAATGGAATGAAAAGGCTAGCTAGGTTAGCGGAGAATAGAATGAAAAGGCTAGCTAGGTTAGGAGAGAATGGAGTGAAAAGGCTAGCTTCATTAGCAGAGAATGGTATGAAAAAGGCTAGCTAGGTTAGCAGAGAATGGAATGAAAAGGTTACCTAGCTTAGCTGATAATTGAATGAAAAGGCTAGCTAGGTTGCTGAGAATGGAATGAAAAGGTTACCTAGCTTAGCTGATAATTGAATGAAAAGGCTAGCTAGGTTGCTGAGAATGGAATGAAAATGCTAGTTAGCTTAACTGAGAATTGAATGAAAAGGCTAGCTAGGTTCGAGAATGGAATGAAAATGCTACCTAGCTTAGCTGAGAATTGAATTTGCTGAGTTTGCATAGAAGGGAATGAAAAGGCTAGCTAGCTTAGTTGAGAATTAAATAAAAAGCCTAGCTAGGTTTACTGAGAAGGGAATGAAAAGGCGAGCTAGGTTATGAGAGAATGGAGTGAAAAGGCTAGCTCAGTTAGGAGAGAATGGAATGAAAATGCTAGCTCGGTTAGGAGAGGATGGAAAACCAAGAGCAGAACACTAAAACTTTTCAGACTTGTAAAAACATCATCCTTTGGCATTTGTTTTGATGGTATGGTTGAAGGTAAAAGAGACAGGGGAAAGCCAAGGCAGAGATGATACACCATCTCCCCCTGGTCAAAAATCAAAGACTGGAGCAGCATCAAGCAAGCGACCCTAGATCGAAGGAAATGGAATTTAAAAAGTCACAAGGGTTTGCAATCTGCTAACAGCCGAAACAGCGACACATGATGATGATGGTTACAATGGCTTAGTCACTGACATCACTGGTTGGCAGAGATGGCAAATACTCAAGTACTGTACTAGTTTTTTCATGTATCTGTACTTTTAGAAGTACATTCTCCTCTGATGACTTTTTACTTGTACTGAGTAGATTTTTAACAGACATATCTGTACTTCTACTCCTTACTTTTCCCATAACAGGTTCGTTACTTTTTTGCGCACCGATGATACTATTAATATATATATTCAATACTGTGAATGAGCCAGTAGGGGGCGGTAATGCCAGCAGTGGGATTTGTGAACCTTAAGTGAAGTAAGTTAAGCTAGGTTTTTAACAATTTATTCAAACATTCAAACATTGTAAAGCTGGCATCGAAAAAGTGAATTTTATAAACATTTTTTTTTTTTTTACTTTGTACTTTATACTTTTAAAAATACTTTTGAGTACATTTTAGAGCATGCACTTTTTACTTTCAAAAATACTTTTTGAGAATGTTTCTGGGCCTGTACTTTTTACTCTACTCGAGTAGACATTTGGATCAGTTCTTTGTAGTCGTATTCGAGTTGTTTTTTCACAAATGTATTTTACTCTGACTTAAGTAAGAAATCTGGGTACTTTTGCCATCTCTGCTGGTTGGGCACCCAAATTGAGACCCAGTATATAGATGAGTTTGTTGGGTATTTCCGGTTAAATTTGTACTCTGAACGTCACGTCCGGTGCCATTTCGTTTGCCGTGCTTTTCGCTATTTTTCAGCATGTCTATTCGGTGGGAACACACACCTACAGGGTTATTTAAAAAAGATGGTGGTAACTTGTGATGTGCTATTCCACACCCAAATGCTCTCATGCGGATCTTTGACCCACAAGTGCATGATTTAACAATCAGTGCAACCCATTCCATTTTCTCATTCCTTTTGTTAGAACTAGTAGAAGCAGCCAGCCTATTGGTCCAGAAGAACATATGACCACTTTATGAGTAATTTCAAGTAGGATTTTGACTGTATTTCATCAATATTATTGTAAAATGTTGAACGAAGCAAGGTAGGGGGGTGACGTGTAACTGGTCACGGAGCGACATCCAGTGGTCGGATTTCGAACTAGTGTGCATTTTGAATGTTTTGTGTCCTCTACCAGACTTTATATACATACATATAGTTACCGGAAATGACCAACAGAAGAAAATAATTCCCCCCAGTGCACGTAAACTCGTCTATTGGAGGGGAATTATGCCTTGCTCACAAGGGGAACGACCTTCTATTCTTGAATCCTGTCCATCGGCTAAAACTTCTATCAGCATATGGTAGTAACGTGAAATATTGATTTGAAATCACACACTACAGAGGGAAAGCGACAGATGGGGAGGGAGAAATCTTCGAGGAACTATTTTAACATCAAAATATGATGATACATTCTGTTTCATGGAGAGGTCAATTTTATTTTTAAAGTAAAGCTTGAGGAAATATGAGTGGTCAAACTTTTAAATAGCTGGTTATCATGGACGGCACCAAGGCATAAGCAAATTTTGCAGCGGTTTTGAACTATTATTACTATCCAATATATAATATATACAATATATAATTATAACCAATAACCAATATACAATAGGTTAGCCGTATAGACTGCATATAAATATGGACGTCGCATTCGCTTCAGCCGGTGTGCCGACTTCCGTGTGTTTCTGCTAGTCGAGTGGGCGGGGTGACTACCAAAAGCACGGAGCATATGGGATTTACAATGAAATATACCTTTTACCAGGCCGTTTAACCTATTGTTAAACGGCCTGGTAAATTGTTTCCAATTGACGTTTTAATGTTTATTAACGGTTCATTGAGTGAGGGGGGTCATAATTTCACAAACGTGTCAGATTTGGCGTTAATATTTTTTATTTCAGCTCCCATAGGATCCCATTCATTCTGACTGTCGTTGGCGCCCCTAGCGGACAGTACCACTGGAAGAAGTCGCGTGTGGGGTGCCTCGCTCTCATATACTGTATAGCTCTCTCTATCTCTCCTTGTCCCGGATAATCTGGTACTTTCAACAATGGCGGCGCGCTGTCGGCGGGCACAAAAAAGTTTGATGAAAGCAACGGAATGACATCATGGACGTTGCGTCTACTTTATATACAGCCCACTATCCGTTACGGATAATTTAGGCCACTATCCTTCACGATAGGGTTAGGGTTAGGGGGGAAATGAATGCGATGCACGTCAATGAGGAGATGGAGTGGTGTGGAGCATCTCTCCAAGTCTCTCTGTGCAGAGATATGTCTGCACAGAATGTGTTGACTTTGGAGATTGACGCCCCCTATCTCTGGAAAACACACACAGCAACACACACAGAAACGGACACTCTACTACGGACAGCACTCAGTGTGTTAATGAATGGAGGAGCGCCTGGCACTGGAAGACACTGAATAATTCCATTAGAAAGCAGTCAGCGCTCATTTGGACCATAATTAGTCAGCTATGGGACCCCGCGTGAGCTGGTCAGAATTATTAGAGTGAAAGAGAGAGAGAGAGGGAGAGAACTAGGGAGAGGAAGAGAGATCAAGCCGTTCCAGACAGGGATGTTTGGTAAGGGGGCAAAACTCAGATGCTCACTGCATGTAAATTAATCAAAACATTTTCATAAGCAATAGCAAATGCCTCAAGAAATGAGTGGCCCTTGGCAAAAACCTTTTCCCTCACTTTGAACTACGAAGGCCCATTTATACCCTACGTTAGTAACGGAAACTGATGCTCTCATCCGGTTCCGTAGGTAGTTTCAGCCGTCAGTTTGTCCGTAGGTCGAGCCCTTACCAATCCGTTGAGCTCCGTGCGAAACGGAGCATTATCACAAGAAACGCGTGGGGGCAGTAGGGAGTCACGAGCGTTTTGCATGCTCTAACTGCCGCGACTCAGCACCGCCCTCTGCAGGTAAAAACATGAACACCGCTTGGAGCGGACAGGGTATAACGAGGCCTTGAGGCTTATGGGGCGGTGCGGCTATTCTGTTTTTTTTTCTCTGGCGCGTTAGTATAATTTTTTTTTAAAGCCGCTGAGAATCATAGTTGAAAGGCGCCCCGATCCTATCCAAGATGGCGTGCGCAATGCCCTGTCTAGCTGTATCTGCGCATGGCACACAGCCGCCGTTGCACTACTGTGACGTGATGGCTCCTATGTTGCATGTAAACATCACTCGGAATGACGGATTGGATGACGAATGGCGAGAAATTGTTCACAAACTCTGGCCGCATGTGACAAGCATCATTTTCTGACGTCTGTCGGGGTATCCTAACTGCATGGAAAAGCTCCATCACCAATGGTAGCCTAGGGTCCAGGCTGGACTTGCACAAGGGTATATGAGCGCCAGGTTTACCCCAGGGCGCGGGGTGAACCGACGGGACCACTGAAATCGCCACAGAAGCATTATGTGACTTAGCTTCTCTGACTTTTTCCACTCCAACACTGAGGAAGAGGAGTTTGATGGGCTCAGTGATGAGAGTTAACCAATCAATAACAGTTATGCTTTTTTGTGCCAAGCACACCATTGCTTTGACAAACACCATTGTTCCCGGGCGCTGTGGAAACTGATCAGCTCTGTTCTGTTCAGTTAAACTAAATATTCAGTTCAGCATATAGACCCAGAAATTGATCTGTGCTCCACGGATTGAGACTTGAGCCGTACTGCCGGCTTGGTTTGCCGTCGTAGGCCGATCTACTAAATGGAAATAGGCAATTTCCCGTACTGCTGACTATGCGTGTGTCTTCACTGAGCTCTGGTTGGCGGATTTCATTTATAATAAGCAGAAAACTAAAATATAAAATAATGTATTTTTACATATTTGAGTGGATTATTTATTTATGAAAGCCTTTTTAATAAGACCTAAGGATTATATTTGGGCAAATTCAACAAAAAAAAGATTATTTTTTTTTAATTTAATTATTCAATTCATTCAAGATCAAACAGTGATAAAATTAAATGATCTGCAATTGCATAAAGCAACTTGTCTCTAGCTCTCTTGAATGACATTTTGAAAAGGAATGAGAGAGCGCATAAGATCCACTTTTATTCTTTTCTGATCCCGTTGATCAGACAGCATTTGCTGTAGCTACTTAGTGGGAAGGGAAAATAAAAAAATAAAAATAAAAATGGGAATGTGAGTGTACATGTCTGTTTCATGTTTTCTCTACTTGGTACTGGATTCCCGTATGTGTAAAAATTCCTCTTATATCTGGCCGATTCTTGGCACCCCGTGTTATCCTGTATCCTGCAAAGCTTTTACTGGAATTCAATAAAAAACCTGCTTCCAATTAATCGCTGGCAATTGTGTGCGGTGATAAAAGCTGAAGATGCTGCATTTTATTGCACAGCTGCAGCATCAATAGATGCCTGCTGGCGTCCTGTCTGTGTTGGACATGCTGTTATTGTTTGGAGCATTTAGAAAGCTTTAGGGAGCGTAGGCATTGGAAAAGGCATGTATGAACCACAGCATGGTTCACAATGGTCTACAGCTAGCCTGGTGAGCCAGGTTTTTATATAGCGCCAAAATCGCAGCCGAAGCTGCCTCAAGGCGCTTTACAAAAGTGATTTCGTTTTTAGATTTAGATTTAGGGAATATAGCAGCTATTTACCTAACTACCTTTCAACCTTGATTTCCCAGTTAAGGACAGTAATTTGGGATTGGTTACAGAACTACTTTAACGGAGGACTGGAGAGAAGAGAGAAGAAAGAAGAAAGAGGAGATCAAGACTTTCAATCAATCTCGATCTTGGCCTAGTTGAGAAAAATTACCTACAGTTTTTGATTAGCTGTTGTTAATGTTAATTTGTTTTGATTGGTTAACAGAACTAATTTAACAAATGACTGGAGAAAAGAGGAGATTGAGATTTTCAATCAATCACAATCTCGGCCTAGTTGAAGAAATAGCTACTGGTTTGGAGTATTTGTTGTTGAAGTTAATTCGTTTTGATTGATTAACAGAACTCCTTTAACGGAGGACTGGAAGAAAGAGGAGATTGATATTTTCAATCAAGACTATAGACTATATACAGTCTGACCAATCTAATTATTTGATTCGAGAAGTGGGCGGAGTTTGGTATAGACGGGGCGGGACGTGGGCGGAGTTTGGTTGTCATGCTTCCACAACGCTTGTCCCACCTATTGTGTCTGTCTACTGTGACTGGATAAGAAGATTTGATTGACACTTTTTTTGACTCGCTTTTCGACCCTGGTTTCACCAGAGCAACACAAAGTGCTTTACACAAACAGAACATCAAAACAAGACAACGTTACCCACAGCCTCCAACCCAAACAAAGTGACACACACTCAAGCACAGGCTGATGTACCGATGACTATAACATCTTAGTTATAAGCCAGATCAAAGAGATGTGTCTTGAGCTTCTTCCTAAAAACGCCCACAGTCTCCATGGCCCTGAGGGCCTCCGGTAGACCATTCCATAGTTGAGGGCCATAGAAGCTGAATGCGGCCTCTCCATGCGTTTTGGAATTAACTCAAGGAACTAGTAAGAGCCCTGTGCCGCTGGACCTAAGGTTCCGCTACGGCTGATATGGTACATGTAGATGAGCTAAGTATGGAGGGGCGAGTTTGTTAACACATTTGAAAACCAGTAGAAGTATGTTAAAGTCAATTCTGAAACTGACAGGGAAAGATTTCAAAATTGAGCAGCTGAGTTTTG
>OMKY01206734.1:0-10633 GCA_900302395.1 Bregmaceros cantori
GGGCGGGTGGGGAAGGTAGCACACTGGAGTGACTGACTGCCACCCGCAGTGTCTGCAGCAAGGAGGCACAGTCCAAACTGCACTTAGTTTCATCGACGCTGACAAATTTGTTGTATGAAACCGTCATACAATACCATCACACAATGTTGGCCTATTACAGGCGTCAAGTACTGTTTTTAAGCTTTCAAAAAGATTTCAAAAAGGTTACTTATTGGAAAAAAAATGCAGCTAAGTGCACCTGTTTCCAGGGCTAAATAATGTTATGAGTGCAAGTGTGCAGCCTGAAAAGCAGAAATGTAATTCAAAAGAAACAGCAGAAAAAGTAATGGAAAAGGAAATTAGGGAAAGCAAAAAAGGGAAAATACATTTACAACTGTAAACTTCTACACAATGACAGCAAATCAGGTGGATTGCCCTAATGTGGGCCCTTTTATGCAGCTTCTTAATGTGGGACAGTTTAACTTAATGTTAGAAAAGTTACCATAGTTTTCCTTTACCATAGATTCACAGACATTCATGAGGTTAGGGAGGAGCCAGAGCCGCTGGAACTAAGGTGTCCCGCATTAGGCAGTGGCCCACTTTAGAGCAATCCACCATACTTCACTAAGAAGATGATCAAGCAATGTGATTTCTGCAAAAATGAAATGCAACTAATAATGTAATCTGAGTGGGAAAACAAGTAAACAATTACAACTTTTTCAGAATGTGACCTAGTTCTCCAAAAGGAGGACTTTCATGTACAATGCTGGTTACTTGGTGTAATAAGATTTATTTTTTTTAATTAGAAGTAAAAAAAAATATTCAACTAATACAATATCAAGTTCTATTACTGTGCACTTCAATTGGCTTTCATATTTTGTATTAAAATATTTTATGTTCTTATACTTGAATGAAATAGCCATGATAAAAGAATCTTCACATGTCCTGCAGTTTTAAGTCCATGTCATTACTTACGTATATACGTAAATACCAACAATGGTAATTGAACAGTCAAAATCTGGATTACTCCTGTACCCATGGAAATGTCCATGTTTAAACCAGACACAATACATTTTTTAAGGATCCTCAACGGGGGAGCGGGACCGTCTTGTGAATGACTTGTATGTACTGGAAGGAGCAATCACTCTATCAAAGTTCAGGAGATTGTATTTTGAAACAATGGGACGACAGGACGTGATAATCCCTTGGTCTTCTATACCCAGCACCTTGAAGGAAGACCATAAAAAGGTATTTGAATTGATAGGGTCTGCAGTCTATACTCTATAGCAGATGTATTGGTTCGTGTACAGCATAACATGCAGTGATGCATGCAAGACAGCATCTGTGTTGAGGATGATGTCGTTGAAAATGTCTGGATTGTATTTCAAAACACGCGTCATTTTCTTTCACTTTTAACACTTTTTTCTTTATTTTTCCAAGATTTAGCTTGCTTTGGACAGATATTGTGAAGCATGATACGTGTAATTATCTAGGAAATATCTGGATAGACTTATTCATATTCCGTGTCAGGCATTCCGTGTCTTGTGTTTTTTCTAGGTTTTCACATGTGCAAGTAGCTTCGTGCAAATTCCCATGCAAATTGTTGCGCACAGACATTTTAGCTGAATTCATGATAATTATGCTAAACAATCATGGTCCAAAAAATTTGACTAATCGTAAAGAATAACAACTTTGTTTGAAATAATAGTCCCAACATTGTTCCCCCGTTTGTCTGGTTGGATAACAACATATTGGACCATGTGCTACGCAGGACGGTGGCCACACCCGTAAACTTCCCGGAAGGTTTGTATGAATGTCCGCCTGTCATGCATGTCATGGGGCGGTCCCCTGGGTTATGTAGGTGTTATTACTGGCTGTTACTGGATATTAAGGGGTTATTATTCATTGTATGGGATGACGCACTGTATAGTATGTGCGTCTACGCCATAATAGCACATTTGTTCTCACACACAGGTGGCAAACTGACACCCACCAACAAACCTTGCTGCAGATTGCTGAATCCACAACAAGCCACGACTGTCTGTCAACACAACATAAAGGGCGCGATGAGCTTTAAGATAAGAAGGGAACTTTTTAGCTTTTCCCCGCGTCATGATTCAATTATTATATGGGAGCGGTTTCAACCGGTTGGGCTGCTGCTGCGGCGACTGCTGTTCCGAGTTGCGGAGGCGAGCCGGCTGGATCCTGTTCCTCCTCCTCCTCCTCCACTGTCACATCCACGCACACGTTGTCACCGCCAACACACCCCGCGCAGACAGACCACGGCGGCGTGGAATAAAGACCGGGGAAGCCCGTGGCCAATTACGCATTAACGAAAAGGCATGCGTCCTTTTCTCGTGTTGATAATTTCATTTGAATAAATAAATCAGCAGTAGAAGACCAGTACAGGTGTAATAACAATGCCCACCTATACATATAGGCAAGGTATTTGCCACCAATGCCGTATACAAAACGGCTAACGTTGCGCGCTTTGTTGTGTATAATTTATACGCAGCAACGGACATGGACGCAGCGCATTATTAAGATGACTTATACTAAGCCAATTAAGGGGGGGGGCAATTAAGAACATATACCTTGACAGCGTGTTGCTAATACGGGACGTCACGTACCGTCCTGTTGGGTGAACTGATCAGTAATAGCCGTCATGATGGTGAAGATCTAAGCGAGCGTGGCCAAGATCAGTCGCAGCTAGGAAAAACATGTGATGCGGACGGTGCGTGCGGTGGATCCCCCTCATTCCCAAAGCGGTTTAACGTCTATTCTGCGGCTAGGCTAGACCGCCGCCGAGCGCGCTGGACACCGTTGGGGCGCAGAAGGAACACCGCCAGTACATCGGAATGGAGGAAAAAATGGGGGTCGTTTTTACCTGAAGCTGGTGTTGATGCAGATGTCTGTCATCGTAGCGGCCGGCGGCGGCGGCGTTGCAGAGCCGGCGGCGACTCGTTGGAATTGTGTCGCCGCTCGCTTTACTTGCTTGGGTCCCGATAGCACAACCCCCGGGCGCGAGATTTCCCCTTTTGCCTAGGACGGCAGGGGAACGCTTGGTGGAGGCCACGCCCCCTAGGCGGTTTTTATTGGTCGTGAGCTGCCGCTGTTGCGTCTGGGCTGCCCCTTCTCGCGATACAGTGGTGGCGGCGCGTTGGCGCCTGCGAACAAATAGACACCCATGAAAAGAGACGCGCCCTATTTCGCGCAACAACAACAAAAAACAACAACAACAACAACAACGCTGACTTCAATTGACACGGAAGTATAGCTCCAGCACGTGCGTGTACGCATTGTTCTGCGAGACCCTGTTCATTTTTATTCTATTCAAATTTATTTCACAACAATGCACATTGCTGAACATATTCATGTAAATATGTAAACATGCCAGATTATAGCACAAAAAGGCGAATTTCCATCTGATGTCCTATACGAAGCAGGCCAAGTAAGCACTTGCCAAGCCAAGTGCTTACAGGTAATGTAAAGATACAAGCAGATATTCATTCTCATGAAAAAAAAGGCGAAAAGATAGAGTCAAATTTACAACATATTTACATATTTTACTAGTGGAGGGAGCAGGTTTGTTGGGCTCTGAGCCATACTTTAATCTGGCTTTTGAAAATGGCCAGAGACAGACTTTCAAGCTGGTGTTGTTTTTATTTGTGTTTTTTATGTATGTTGGTCGGGGGGAGGGGCAAAATGTAGGGTGTAAGATGAGATATTGTCAGTGATGCGTTACTTTATTTGAATAGGGCTGTTGCACGGTTACGTCACGGCTTGCCGGCGCCAGACATTGTGGTGGTTTCATCGTGGTCATTTGCATAAAGTGTTCTATTATTGATGTATCCATGGTGATATGCTATCAATTACCAGCAGATGGCATCCTAACTACGTCCATTGCATTTGCTCCTATAATAATGGAGGTGGAGTGGTAAGTTATACCTATTCTTCACCCCACGTGATACCACCAAAATGTCTGCCACCGCCAAGCCGTGACGTGGCACATGCAACAGCCCTATAGTGCAATTTCAAGTAACAAGTAATCTAATACGTTCAGCAGTCAGTGTGTCTGATGACATCACAAAGGCGAATCAAGCTGGATGACTCAACCATGGATGTCACAAACAAGCATGTTTGATGCATCCGCAAGATCATAATTACCCCTCTTCAAATCAAGACTCAAAACCCACCTGTGTACGCATCCAGCATATTCTTTCACTCTTTAGCTGCTTTGCTTTTTCTCTCTCTTTTCTTCTTGTTTTTACTTTCTTCCAGGGCTTTGAACCGATATTTTTTCCCAATCAGTTTGTTCCAAATAGAAACGGAATTATAATGTTTCCAGTTATGAGTTATACCAATACATTTGCACTTCCTGAACCCGAAACGGTTCATTTCATTCCTGTAAGATGAAACACCTGGAACAAATTGTGCCAGGTGTGTTCAGTTCAAGTTGACACTCGTCGCGGGCATGGCGGCAGAGACTGCCGGAGCAGCGGACACCGGACAGCCGCGCCGTGTGGGGCACTCTGTGGTTTGGAGGGGGCAGCGGGCTGGGAAGGCGTATGCCAGCAGAGACTGGCGGAGCAGCGGACTCCCGCACTGTGCGGGGCACTCGGCGGTTCGGTGGGGGCAGCGGGCTGGGAAGGGAAGGTGCATGCCAGCAAAGACTAGTGGAGCAGCGCACACCATTGGGACAGACTGCGCCACGTGGCAGCGAAATCTTTGAGGTACGAAATTAAACCGGTATTAACGGGTTACCATTATTTTAAAATGAGTGGCCCTGTTCCAGAGCCAAAAAAATATTAATGTTTCCGATTTGGTTTCCGTTCCCTGGAAATTCCAAAAAGTTCCCGGTTTTCATTTCGGTTCTGGTTGAACCGGGTTCAAAGCCCTGCTTTCTTCTAATACTTTGTTCTACTTGATAGATGCTGTGTCTCACATCATGGCACACTTGGGTCATTGCAATGAAATATAGTACACTATATTTCAATGTACTGATTTGTAGTGCACTGCTGTCGTGCTTTAGTACAGTCTCAAATCGAACACCACTGTTTTGCACTTAGGGTGGATAGCCATAAAGTGGGCCACTGCATAATGTGGGACACCTAAACTCTATTGGCTCTGGTCCCTCCCTAAACTAATGAATGTGAAACTATGATAAAAGCAAACTATGGTAATATCTAACATTAGGTTCAACTGTTCAACACTACATTTCACTGTTCAACATTAGGCAACTGACTGTCCCACATTAGGGAGTTGCAAAAAATGGCCCACATTACGGCTACCCACCCTACCGGAAATTATGTTTCGACACATTGCAACTTGAATGAGTAAATGGAACGGGTTGCGCAGATTATTCAATCATGTGTTTGTAGGTCATAGATCCGCACGACAGCATTTGAGTGTAGAATAGCACAGCGTAAGCTAAGACCACCGTAGGTGTGTGCTCCCGCTGATTAGACTGGTGGAAAAATAGTCGAAGACACGGCTAAATAAATGGCACCGGAAGTGGAGAGCATAACAGGGTAGTTAAGGAAGTAAACCGGAAACGGGCCAAAAACTTGTCTATAAACAGAACTACAACAGTCAGTGGATATGTGTGTGCGCTCGTCTGTGATGTCATCGTCATTCCATTTGTGCTAGCTAGACAACACGGCCGTTTAGTGTCCATCGGTCACGCACTGGATTTCCAGATGTTTTTGGGGGCAGAAATGAAATGTATTATTGTATTATTATTATCATTATTATTATTATTATTATTATTATTATTATTAAACATATGTGATAGACGCTATTATATTGCAGAAACAAATCAATCCTGCCGTATTTGAGATAGATGGGACAATGTATCTTTTATGGATAAATTGCTTTACGGCAGTCAGACCTAGGTAGTACGTGCGATGAGATTACAAAACATCTGATTATCAAAAAAGTCCATGCACTTGCAGCAGTCATTTTTATAAAATAAACAGCAATTTATTCATTTCATTCAATCCATACTTGAAATGCATTTGTAAAGTAGCTGAAATTAATCTCCAAACGTCAAACGATAATTTTTTAATCAAGTTACATGTTCTGACATCCCGATTGCTAATCAGTGCCGCCTTTTACGCACGCAGCATGTTTGGTCCTTTTTTTTAATCCACAGGGGAGGTCAAGTAAAGTAAAGAGGGCTTTTTACTGTGTATAAAAACAATCATTAAAGCACTTTCTGTGCATATACTACATTTTATGGTTAAAGGCACCACTTAGCCATACATGGAGAGCACGCACAGCTTTCCAGAGTGTGTTGTTAATGTGTTGTTTTGTCTTGTCAATATTATTCTTATTACTATTATTATTGTACGTATATCTCTGCGTATCTACATCTGACTTTCTGTATTTCCCCATCAATCAAATTGGACTTGAAATGTGCCTAATTGATTGGTTAAAAAGGCAGGGCTGGATTGACTCCCTTTACTCCGTGAATGTTCTGCCCTCTAGCGGCTAAAAGGCATCAGTGGAGGTGAATGCATTAGAGAGCATTCGCCAAACGTTTGTCTTTTTGAAGTATATCCTAGTCAGAAAAGTAAAAAAAGTAAAAATGTGAGCACTCAGCCTCACCTGCAAGTATAGTTCAGTATTACAAAGGTTCCGAAATACACAGCAGTGAAAATGATGTAATCTCTAATCTCCAATACATTATTCTTTTTCCTTTGTATTATTTATTTATACGTTTTGACAGTCACTAGTTTATTACTTATTTTTAGTACTACAGTAATTCCTCTTAATGTAACGCCTCTAGGCTAAGTATATCTACTTACTAACAAATCCGTTGCATGAGTGTGTTATTGTTGGTAAGTGGACGTTGGGTGTAATTTTCTACTGCTTTGTGTTTTCTTGTGAACCACATGGAGTTGCTCGCACGAAAATAAATACATTTGAAGAAGTTTCCAGCCGCGGACCAAGACATATCAAATGAAAAAAAAACCGTACGCTGGGAGCGTTTTTACGGACTGCAAGCCTGTGAGCAGAACCGGGGGTGCGGCTCTCTGCCGTCCTAGGAAAACAGACGCGCCAAAGCGGACGGCTTCCCGTTTCCACCAGGCGCATGCGCACTCGGTGAAGCGCGCTCAAGCGTCGCTGGGAATCCTTAACAGGTTCCTCTATGGGAACAATACTAAGTAACCCCACTACCGATCGCGATACCAATCGAGGGTGATCTATGACCCTATAATAGTGGACAGTGCATCATAAAGTTGGTGAAAAACAAAATGGTTTCTTCTGCTGCATGCACGTTTACGCGGGTGTTTTCCCCCCAGATCGAGAGGGCCAGAAGTGATTCCAACTCCTTATTCCAAGCAAGCAGAACCATATTATTCATTTCAAAATGAAGTCATACTGGAGTAGTATGCTTATTGTTGTACACCAATCTTCATGGCGTAGTTATCAAATTAATGAATGGGTTGTGTTCTTATAAATTAACTTGTAGATTAAATTGAAGCAGATAATCAATTTAAGATGTTAAACTTATTGCTCCCCACCACTAGCCAGATGTTAGTCTGAGGTTATAAGAGGAACAAGATTTCTGAATAGCAACAAATCCTCGACACGGTTTACAGAATTTATAAAATGCACAATCTACCTGCCTCATATATATCTTAAATATTGACAATGTTCATACTGTCAGACCAAATACTATATTGAGCTTATTTTTTTAAAATGCTAGTATGTAAAAATAGTAATTAAAAAAACCTTAACCGTCATTTCGTTAATAACATAAGTTGAACGAAGAGTGAGAGAGGAAAAAGGAATAGGCAAATAAAAAAATAATAATGTATGCATTCCCAAATAAAGCCAATCCAAAAGGGACGGACACACACACACACACACACACACACACACACACACACACACACACACACACACACACACACGACCCAACTTTCAACGTCTGAATGCCCTTATGGCCATCAAGTTAAATCAGCGGACCATATGAAAATCTCTGCACATCGTTCATAAGGGACAACTACTAAAACATACACAACAAATCAACACAACAGGTCATTCTTAAAGCAAGGTTTATAGAAATAAAAGCTTGCCAACACATCAGATATGTTCATTCATTTACAAAATCTTAGAGAGCAACATATTGATCACAACAACAAAAATGTTAAAATAGAAAAAAAAAAAAATCAGTGGCAAGGGTGTGGAGAGGACTGGGAGGGGGGTGTTAAATGTACCCTCAACTCTCAGTACCAAAGACTTAACAGAGCTCCTTAGCACAGAAAAGCATTGTCCTTAATAACAACATAGAATTTTTCAAATTGGAAACTTCTGTAAAGATCCTCCTTATATCACACCATTGTGTTTAGATGTAGTTTGGACAGGTTTCTTGGTGAGTCAGACGTAGAGACGAATGCAAGGATTTCAACATATGAACAAGTCCACATGATTGGTCCAGTCCACATGACCGCTCCACACTCAGCCGCCTCCTTCCTCAAGGACGTTGGCGACAGGTCTGGAGGAGGGACGTTTTTACAGGACAGGTCGTGGCTGCTGGGTGAGCAGGAGTCCAAAGCGCTTCTTGACAGTGACGCGGTGCCGCGAGTACTTGTCGTCCGGGGAGAACCGCGCCGGATGGGCCGAGCTCGTTGGCTTGCCCTCCGGATCAAATTTCTGCAGAGAGGGAGAGAGTCTGTCAATGCCTGTGCTTACATGGAACTTTTATGTGGTGGAAATGAAATAGCTGCCTCATCCCAAGAAAGATGATTGTGCGTCGTCAATTTTGTGGTCCCTAAACTAGGTTTAGGGATCCGTTGAGGTGCATAGATGAGCACATTTAAATGCAAATTAAGTAGAATTGATTACGTTTTGAATCGGGTGGAACGAGGTGT
Organism: Bregmaceros cantori; assembly: GCA_900302395.1. NCBI lineage: Eukaryota > Metazoa > Chordata > Actinopteri > Gadiformes > Bregmacerotidae > Bregmaceros > Bregmaceros cantori. The sequence continues at coordinate 8,862 of OMKY01206734.1, forward strand.
CTACGGCAGCCGCAAGTCGACTGTGCGAACATTCGATCACATTGTGTATGGGCCACAATAACCGTGCCATGACATTTTATGATCGCCCTAGTCCCAAACGTTCGTACACTAAACATGGTCACATGTTCCTGGATGAATGGGACAGATAGCGTGGCCTACCCCGCATGCATGTATACATACTAATGCGACACTAATGCAGCGAGAAAACTGACTTTTCATAATAGTTAAGGTTACAAATGTATTTTTTGTAAGTTATTTTTCCTGCGTCAGCGCTGTTTTTCCATCTTTATTGGATAGGATTAGTCGGAAACTGAATAGAAGAGATCGGGGGTGGACATTGCAGACAAGTCGACGAGCGTAGTCGAACTCGCGACACTGTGGTAGACACAGTGCCACTAACATGAATGGAGTCGAGGTTAGGTGCGCTGTCCATAACCACTTGGCCAGCGCGGACCCCACAAATTATTTTAAATTAATAATGACGTTGACGTTTTTGTTGAACATCCATTGAATTCATATATAAACCACAATAGTTATATACATAGTTACGTAATAGAGTTGCCGGCACAAAGCCCTCAACGTCCCTTCTTACACTATCCCATTATTATTATTATTATTATTATTATTATTATTATTATTGTTAAGCGATTTTTCTTAAAAGGATCCATAGTAGTGATCTCTCCAAACTAAGCAAACCTGTCTGTTGCTCCCCCTGTGTATATCAACGCACTAAGGCAGAGTGTTGATACAATTCAGTATGCACTATTAAGTAAGACGGCTCTAGTGTCAGCTAATATTGCTACGTGATATCGCAAACAATCGACTTCAGTTGACTTTCGCCATTCTTCATGCAGCAAGTATGTTCTGGTGGCCCTAAAATACTTATTGAATATTTATTGAATGCGTTTGGGCTGGACACAAAAACAAGAAAATCACTACTATTATTCAATGTTTGTGTTCCCCAAAAAGAACACTTTGTAGTCCAACATTCTATAGCCAAAGTCGGCACATGGCCACAACACAGTGAGATTCTGTGTGGCCAAAATCACGTTAATGTTTTATTGTTTAGATGATGTAGAAGTCACAATTAACCATAGACTCAGAATAAAATAGAAATTGATAGTTTGCCCTGTTTCAGAGTTTTAAAAGATCTCCCACCGTGCCGCACACTTATGTGCTCGCAGGATACTATAAGGCCGATTTCAAATGCTGCGCAACTTCACCCCATGTATCCCAGTTGTGAAGGCTGGGGACTGTAGTCATCATTGCAATATGGTAAATATTAGGGCTGGGAATCGATCCGAATTCCCTAGATCGATCCGATTTCGATTCACAAGGTCACGATCCGATTCGATATCGATCTATTTACAGACATAATGGAAATAAATACTGTCCAATAGACAAAACGGCCCCATGTGTTGGTGATTGTATCTGTCTATGTGTAAGAGAGACACAGAGAGAGAGAAGAGTCAAGTATCAAGTATTTATTTTAGTAAAAAATACAAGTATTATTTTGAAATGTAAGTAGCATAACCATGGCAGAATTAACAATGACCAGAATTAAATAACAATGACCAAATAAAACATAAATAAATTAAAATGATCCTCATATTGGAAAACTTCAAGCACCCCCTGCCCACAGTCTTTTAACCAGAGACTCGTGAAATACATACAGGAGGTTGCTCATGTAACAGATGGCTTAATTGAAAAAAGAAGTCAACATCACACCGAAGCTATATTCCTAGCTGTATATACACACACACATTATAATT
>OMKY01206745.1:0-17093 GCA_900302395.1 Bregmaceros cantori
TTCTGCCCCCTCTACTCCCACCTAAGGGACCATTTTCAATTTATCCAGGAGTCTGGTCACCAGAGGCGCTGGGGGACATGTTCCTGACACTTCTACATTACAAAGACTGATTAAAATCCTCCTGTCAGTCGGTTCTCTCTATAGCAACCTCACAATATTTTCTATTACCTCCTCCCCTCCCCCAAATGTGTGGTGAAGTTAGTTATCCATTTCCTCTCTTTAAAGAGTGCCCCGGTCGATGACAAGCCGTGCTGGCAGCTGTGATTAGTGCCGATAAAAAACATTGGCTGTGTCCGAAATCGCTCCGTATCCCCCAATCCCTACTCCGTATGTAGTGCACTCACTTAATAGTGCACTCAACAGCTGCCGAGATTCCAGACACCGTCAAAATGATTCTGATATATAATTATAAAATATATAATTATAAAATGCGACAATCATCAGAAAAAGTCAAAAGTACTTACGTGTATAACTATTTGCTGTGGTCTTTCACTATTTACTCCCTGCCATATTTTTAATGTGTCTCGCAATGCATTATGGGTTGTATGCGTCGTGCTCACTACTTTTCGTGGTGCATTGTGGGATACTTTGAGTGCACTATCTACGGTGCATGGAGAATTTGGACACCCCTACAAAATGGTGTGCGCTACATAGGGAATAGAGAGCGTTTTCGGACACAGCTATTTATTGTTGTTATTCAGCATGGTGGACGATTTTGAGGCAAGCAATGCCACGACTCGGCTCGTGCCATTGCTCAAACTACACATACACTGGCAGAGGGGTTCGTCAGCCCCTCGTGGCTGCGTGCCATGTCGGGACGGAAATTTTGAAATGTTCAATGTTTTGGTCACGACTACAAATCGCGTCCGGGTCGTTACGTATGCGCAACCTGCACGTTGAGGTTTCGTGAAGTCATCAGCACACTGCGGGATGATATGCCTCCATTCGCATGCAGTGCTGCAGTCCAATGGTGTTATGGCATGTTAATATCAAACATAATAAAATATACATTGCAACTCTAATTGAATTTCAAGCGCGCACGGCTCATCTGGTTACATATATAGTGGTCACCTTCCGGTTAATTCAAATAGTGGAGTAGCAGGGTGTGAGTGTGGAATGACAGGGGTGCCCGCGTGCCTCTACGCAGAAAACAACAGGATAAAAGTAGAATGAATGACTGAAGATTCAATGACAGTTTTGCGAATTGAATCACACTTAAGTGCAGGCAACTGCGCATGTTTCCAAGCACCGCCTGTGCCATCACAGCCGCGCGCAATACTGTGCTGCACAGACACATGTTTGGACAGGCTTGCTTGTGGTGGTGCTCCATTTACGTGAGGGCATATTTAAAGCAATTTTGACTGAGCAAGGAGTGAGCTTGGGCAAAATGTGTATCATTACAGAGCTAGCAAATACGTGAGCATTTAAAAATACAATACAGAGTTTTGAGCAGGAAGTCAAAACAAGCTTCGCTCATTCGCACTCTTGGCTAGTGTCAAATAACGCTGAGTGAATAATAATAATAATCCCGCCATCCGCCAGTCGTCAATATCAAGTGTTGATTTCCCATTGTCTCTTTATATTCGCTGCCGGCATTAGATTGTTCTCACACAGAATAGATCTTGCTTAGAAAGAGTCATGAGACAATGCTGCAGTACACGAATGAATGACTTCAGGTGAGTCTTGCACACACACGCGCGCACACACACACACACACACACACACACACAGAAACCTACGCTGGGGAATATTGGAGATGGTACGAATAAAGGCTCCCCCCAAAACACACGGAGCCGGACGTTATCTGATGGGGCGAGTGAGATGACAGTCTGCCTCCGAGGGTCACTCCAGGAGACCTGCGTGATTGGAGCGGGCCAAATTCTATCAGTCCAGTCCATATCCATGCTGGCAGTGTGAAAAACATGGCTTATGGAACGCACACACACAAACGGGAATCCACAGATATCCACACACACACATACAGTGCACATCCACAGTGCATGCTCATGCACGCGCACAGAAACAAAGTCACTGAATCGCAGAGGTGGAAAGAGTACTGGAATATTGTAATTGAGTAAAAGTATCTTTACTTTGCTTAAATTGTACTCAGAGTAAAAGTAAAATTACCCATCTCAAAATGTACTCGAGTAAAAGTACAACATTACTTAATTTAAAATGTAATGAGTAAAATGAGTAAAAGTTATTTTTTAATTATTTAATGCAAAAAAAAAACATCCGTTTTTTATTATTATTATTTTTATCAATATTCAAATTACAATTTTCAACTAGAATTGCCCTCCAAGAATGCAGACCGGTGCACCCCTACTGTCTAGAGATGTGCGATGTGCGGACGATGTGTTCGCCAGGCTGCACAGGAGTTGAAGTTTCCGCCCCAATTAAACATTTTCTCCATCCACCAATATGTTTTGTAATTTTGTAACGTGAGGGGACTGAAATGTAACAAGTAAAAAGCACTAAGGTAAAAATGTACTTGAGTGAAAGTACAAATTACACATTTGAAAAACTACTCAGAAAATTACAAATTACTCATAAAAAGTAATTAATTACAGTAATGTGAGTAAATGTAATTTGTTACTTTCCACCACTGCTGAATCGTAACCACAGAAAAACAATACAAATAAAACTTAGGATGTCACATCCCCAAACCAGATATCGTGCATCTGTAATCACAATTTAATTCACCCAGTTGGATATCCAAAGTCCTCAGGCAGGATATTTATACTTTAGAATGCATTCAGCATTTTTTACACTCCCACTCTCTCTCTCTCTCTCTCTCACACACACACACACACACACACACACACACACACACACACAGTTTAATGTCGAGTGGGCACAATAGTGGGGTAATTAAGAATAAACAAGGCAGAAGTAGGACGGAGAATAAAAGTGATTTAAAGAATCAACACGTCTCCCCTACAGATATCACACACGACGCCCAGCAACACAGAGCCTCACCGAGCCTTTTCCTGCCTTTCTGCATTTTAAACTTTAATGCGCGGCCCTTGGCGATCTTTGGGTACAGTTATTAGGCACAGAGGAAGCAAAATAATACACTCCCCACGCTGTTTTTCCGTAATGCACCTTATTATTCTTATTCTGTACAAGCCAAGTAAGAAGCTTCATATACTCTTCTGACAACTGAAATATTAATTTAAATAATACACTAACAGTTGGAGGACTTGGGCACCCTACCCCAAATCTGTGGTAATTTCTTCAGAGCTATGCAGAGGAAGCTACAGCTCTGTACAGACAGAGAGACAAAACAGTCTCTTTAGAGCTCTGAACAGTCAGAAAAGTCTCTTTAGAGCTCTGCAGGGACAGATGTGTCTCTTGAGAGCTCTGTACTGACAGATCAGTCGCTTTAGAGCTCTGTATAGACAGAGAGACACATCAGTATTGTTAGAGCTCTGTACAGAAAGACAGAGCAGTCTCTTTGAAGCTAGCATAGACAGTGAGACATAGAAGCCTCTTTAGGGCTCTGTAGGTACTAAAAAGTCTCTTTAGAGCTCTGTAGGAACAGAGAGACAGAGCCGTCTCTCTGTGGGGGAGACAAAGAGACAGAAAAGTATCCTTAGAGTTCTGCACAGAGTAATTTCGAGAGCTCTGTGGTGAGACAGAGCAGTCTCTTCACAGTTCTGACAATGTTATGAGCTGCTTGACGATGGGTACCAAATCGGATGACTCCTCTGTGGATTGCACATCACGCACACCTCCCTCCCACCGTGTTGTTTTGTTCCTCTAACCAAGAGTTTCATCTGTTAAACCCTACTGCTCTGGCCACGGTTACAAACCGAAATCATCGTCTAGATATCGAATGCATCGGCATTCACCTGCCGCTGTCCGCACCATTCCTCCTTGGGTTCACAGGACCTCTCCGAACCTCCGTTCCTCCACCCTGACCCGGTTTTAATGCTTCCAACTCAAAGCCAAGTACCTTCATTGAACTCCTAACTGTTTGCACTCTATCATATTGATGGCTCACTTTACAATATTGTCAAGCACACTCTCTCTGGCAACAGCACATCACTACATCGTTAAACACTATCTGTATCAACACCATCGATCTCAACCAAGAACTCCGAACTTTGTTTGTGATTTTCAGAAGCATTGTACAACTAGAAGCACTCACAGATTGCAAACCTGCACTGTAGTGGTACAAATAATAGTATGTTTAATGTTAGCAGTATATGTGGCAACCCATTATCAATGCAAGTGCTCGTAGAGAAGCACGATTGCGATTGACGCCACCGGCAAACACGCTCAGCCAACTACATTTCCCAGCAGCAACCGTGACCCGGAAGTCTGGTCACGTGACTGTGGTAAGCGTCCAGCGATCTATCGGTAAGTTGGTGATTAAGTATGATTATGTTACTTACAGGCTACAGAAATGCACCAAAATTGAATCACTTTTTCGTTGGTCATTTCCAACAACTCTACAAAATTTCATCCAGATCCGTGCACAACTTTTTCAGTTATCCTGGTGACAGACAGACAGACAGACAGAAAGACAGACAAACCAACACGACCAAAAACATAACCTGCTTCCGCGGCGCAGCCACAGCGTAGGTAATAAAATGGTAATCCTCCAACACTTCTTACTTCGTACTCTGGGTCCATACCAACTTGACAAGTTGTGTACTGCTAACCCTAACAGACAGAGCCTAACAGGAAGTTCAGTACAGTGGACAGTGAACAAGCGTCACACTAGGTGGCGAAAGTCACAATATGAACGGGCTTGTGCCTTTCACGTCGCAACTGGTCCCCGTGGCTGTAGTAAACGTAGAGGGTGTTGCTATTGAAAGGGTTTATGAACATACGTTTCTTGCCGTTATAATGGATGACAAAATAAACTGGAAAGCCCACACAACTTACTACTTATAAATGTACACTATAATCAATATCACTACTGCAAAAACAAGCCATAAGGATAATTCATAATGCCGGTAACACTGAGCACCCAAATTGATTATTCTTAAAATCTAAAATATTAACAGTTACTGACTGGTACAATTTCAAACAGCACAAATCATGTATAAAGCAACAAACAACTTACTTCCTGGGAATACCCAAAAAATGGTCTTTATCAGGGATGGAGGTTATAATTTGAGAGGGGTTTAATCATTTAAAACATCTGACTGTACATGCAACACAACGAACATTTTCAATCCCAATATGTGGAGTGAGGATGTGGAACAGTTTAGGTGTGGAGCTCAAACAATGTCCAAGGATGACCCAGTTCAAACTGAGGTACGAAATAACCACACGTATCTGAAGTGAATTGCTAGGTAAGTTGTATTGGGTTTGGTCTATAGACTGTATATTAGTGGATGCAGAGTGCATGACGTCATCCCATTGCTGTGAGAGGCGGGACTTTTGAAGCTGCTGGAGGTCATAATATAGGGGTTATATGGGCTCTGCCATTATTGAGAAAGTAGCCGTATGTCGGGCGGTCCAGGGAGGTTTGGGTACACCCCGTTTTGTATAGAGCTAAGGGCGTGTCTTATACGGAAGTCAGCGCTACAGTAGTAATTTAATAAATAATAATACTAATAATACAGGTACTGTGATTTGTGTACATGTGTACACATTTTCAAAGCCCATATTGTTACCCTATATTAGAAGTGAATGTGTAGAGAACTATGCCTACTGATGTCACATATCGCTCCAAATAACTCCCATATGATGAGGCTAGCAGCTAGCGGCTAGCAGCCAGCATCACACCAGTGCCTAACACCGCCGCCCTAGGCCATACCAACAGCCAGTTAGCCTGCTACAGCCTACGCTAGACCCGCGGCTTTTCCAGGCCTTGTGGCTGCGAGCCGACGGCTAGGCATGATGTTAAGCCGCCCCGGGCTAACTAGCCGCTAGCCAGCGGCTAACACCGCATAACGCCGTCAACAGTGTTGTCACTAACGCGTTACTATGTAACTGTTACTCAGATTTTTGTATCGTTTTAACGAGTAATCTGACGCGTTACACCTTAGAAAAAGGTAGTTAGTTTAAAGTTACCTATCCCAAAATTCCAACGTTACTATTACAGAGTTCCTTAACTTTTCCGACCCATATAAAATAACAAAAGGAGAGATCGCTGTTGATGTCGTCGATGAAAAAAAAAGAAGCCGATATAAACCGCTGATTTACTATTGTTCGCTCCCATGCGGCAGGCAAAGTCGGCATATTTAAAAGCAAATTGGTAATTGTATTGCCATTAAAATTATATTATTATTATTAAGCCTTTATAATTAAAATTAATGCAGTATGTTTATATGAATTCGACTTATATCCTCAACTCGAACGGCCGTGGTATATGACGTCATACATGCGACCGACCGCTCTCTCTCTCGCAGGCTTCCATGCTCTCTCTACCAACCGCTCTCTCTCTAGCTGGCTTCCATGCTCTCTCTACCGACCGCTCTCTCTCTAGCTGGCTTCTATGCTCTCTCTACCGATCGCGCTCTCTAGAGCTGGCTTCCATGCTCTCTCTACCGATCGCTCTCTCTCTCTAGCTGGCTTCCATGCTCTCTCTACCGACCACTCTCTCTCCCGCTGGCTACCTCTCTCTACCTTCATTTCCCACTGACAGCTCTGATATGTGAAATGTTTTTTTTAATAACCATTTTTGTTGGTGACTTTGATTTAACAATATATGTTCTGTTATGCATTTATCTAATTCATGTTCATTATTGTAAACAGGCATCTGATATTTTTTTAGACATTATTTATATGAAGTCAAGTTCACATACCTTTATTTGTCAGATGCAAATGCTTGCATGATTCATTTTATTTTATAAAAATGTTATTTTAGAAAATGTTGTCATGGTGAGTGACTGTGCGAGCAAAGCATAGACTGTATATAAATACAGTCCATGGAGTAAAGTCAAATGTCAGACGTTCACACCTCTGTTTACAGTGTGTAAATTATAACCAACATTCACCGTATTGGTAAATCTAGTAGTTGTTTTACTTTTTCAAGATGGTTTGACTGAATATAATTCAAAGTAACGAAAAGTAACTAATGTAATCTAACTTAGTTACTTTAAAAATAAAGTAACGAGTTATCTAACTCAGTCACTTTTAGAAGAAAGTAACGAGTAATCTAACTTAGTTACTTTTTTGAAGTAACTGTGACAACACTGGCCGTCAATATGATGACATCATTAGGCATAGTTCTCTACACAAGCACCTTTACGTGGGGGTAAAAATATAGCCTGTTGTACTCACCGATTGCTTGTGTGCCAATGTGCTAGCCATTAGCACCTACATAGCGCTCAGAGGCCACGCACCACGAACCCCCACGCCCTGCCAAATATTGATATTAAAAAATATATATTTATGCCAAATATGAGGCATTTGTGAAATTATGAGCCCCCCTCACACAATTAACCGGCAAATAATGATGTCTCTTTTTTTTAACAGTCTGTGGTTTGCCCACACAGTAGCATTGCTCCAGTGCGTGGTCGACCTGGACAGAAGTTGTGAAGGCTGTTCTACGGTAATTCAAAAGTAACCCATTCCCAACCTTGGTCAGTTAGACAACTGACAAAATGTTACACAATCACAACGGCGTGAAAAAGCCTGTCGCCACTCTCATCACAGCATCACCGGCCTCACAAACCAGAGGGGGAAAAAAAATGTGTGTGTATGCGCGCGGCGGCGCGAGTGTGTAATTACCGAAAACATTATAGCAAGTGGCAGAGAGGGTATTCTTCTGCGAGAGGAAGTTGTCTGGATAAGTGCAGACATTAGGGAAATGAGTCTCACTCGCTCAACCATCTCGCTCTCCAGCACTCCAGCACATATTAATACACACATTAACTTGGTCCCACAAGTACGCACTAGCAAATAACAGCATGTGTGTCCACACACACACACACACATGTACCCACCCGCGCAGCAAACAGACGTAGCTTTCATGCCAGGATGGCGAGTGCATTTCCACGCCACCGTGCGAGGAATGTACCCACACGTACGTTGATCACGCGGCGGCGGTGGTGCTGAACTTTAGCATGGCGGGCGTGTTGTCTATGCTAATAGCTAACACCGTGTAATGTACGCTAGCAGGCGACAACATGTTGTGATTGGATGTGAGCCAAGCAGAGGTTGCCTGGATGAATGTGATTTACACGGTTAACATGAATCAAGCATGTTAACGGCTGCCGGCGTGTTCAAAAACTTCAAATACTGAACAATATGATGGCATGCATTATGTTTTACTTGGTGTGTGGTGACTCATCGTATGCTGGATTAAAGACAATATGTTATACCTGCAGAGGTGTGAGTGGCTCCTTCATTGCTTAAATTATTTCTTAGGAATAATGGATAAGTACATCGTATACTGGATTAAAGACAATATGTTATACCCGCAGAGGTGTGGCTCCTTCATTACTTGTGGGTAATGGTGAATGTGCTTTATTTAGTCACACATGCATGTACAGTTAAATTCTTCCTAGAAACATTTATCCTGAGGATCGGTGGGCAGCCACGGTGCAGCGAACGGAGGCCAACTCCAGATTCTGAGCCAGTGCATTAGTTTAGGGGCATTGACTGGAGCAGGTTAACTGAAACATCCTTTTGTTGGTGAGGGAAACTGGAGTGCCAGATGAAACCCACACAGACATGGGGAGAACATGTAAACGCCACACAGAAAGGAGCTGAGCACGCTAGGATTCGAACCCAGGACCTAGTAGTGAGGTAGCAGTGCTAACCACTGGACCACCGTGCATGGGTTCATCCAAGTCATTATCTCTTATTGTGTGTTCAAAGCTCAAACCCAATGTGTTCTGGCATCTGGTGTGTGTTCTAACTTCCAAATAATATTAAATGTAAATGGTCAGGTGCTACATCACATCTTTGTGTGTGTTCTGCCTCCACATTGCCACAAATGCGCCACTGTGTTCTTCTCATTCGGGGCGCACTGGCCGCTTTGGCGCACCCATACTTCCCAAGATGGTGCCGGCAAAGCCTAATGCTGTGAGTGAATACAAGTTTAACTAATATAAACAGCATTTTGTGTTGGCATTCGTTGCAGTTGTGCATGAAACTGAGGAAGATACAGACAGATTATATTATTAGATGGATATACAGAACATGATGGCTTCAGGGGATCACGTTGTATTCGTGTATCTTTTTTATTTAAAAAAAAAAATCCTCCCATTTTATTGATAGGGGTATTGTGAAACAGGGACGACAGAGATCATAGGCAAGGGGAGGAGAACATGGTGTAGCACTTAAAGACGCTGAACCAAGGTAGCCCTGTACATAGCCTTGTCGCTGTGGCTTAAGATCACAGTGCATGCAGCGCCGCGAGATCGCATCCCCTCATGATCATACACTGCACATCCACTAGTCCCCGCTCACTCATCCCCCTTTCACTCTAATGCAGTTAATAAAATGAGGATGTGGCACTCACTCTGAAAAAACGTTTTCTCGATTGCTGTAATCAAGGATCACGCGGGGTTTGATAAACCATTTACAAAACACACACACAGTCCCACCCACGTGGAGAAGGTGCAGTCTACGGAGGAACAGAGACTGCTGGAGGAGAGGACGTGGACAGATTGATGGGACGAGGAGACGGGCGTCTGGCCCCGTCGATGTATTTATGGCGCCCGTCGCTCACAGGATGGCGAGGTGCCATCTGTATTATTTATGAGGACGCTTCCACTACTCGCGCTACATCATTCTCGCAAATGGTGTGCGCGTCGCTCCCACGTGTGTTTACGTGTGCGCGTGGAGGAGCCCGCTACGCTACGGAGGTGGCAGCAGTGACGCAAAATATAGAGGCCAACGCTGCCTTTATAGATGAAGCTAGTATGTGTTGCTGTGTGTGTGTATTTGTATCTATTGGTTGTGTGTTTGTGTATTTGTATTTGTGTATTGTGTATTTCTGATGATGTTCATGCCTGTGTGTAGTTCTTAATATTGTGTATTTGTGTATTGTTTGTATCGGGTGTGTCTGCTTGTGTTTTGTGTATGCCTATTCAAGGCAACGTGCTTGTGTGTGTGGGGTGTGTAGGTGTGTGTGTATGTCTGTGTGCGTTCCTGTCTGATGGCCTGTGTGTGTGTACACAGATTGGGTGTGTGTATTAAACACTGTGTGAACGCAATTTTGAGATTGTGTATGCGTCTGTTGATACAGTTTGGGACTGCTTGCACTCTGTGTATGTGTATGCAAGGCAATGTATGTGTGTTACAATCATGTACATATTATGTGTGTGTTGGGGTTGGGGGGGGTGGGTGTGTGAAGGAGAAGAGTTGTTATTAATCATCAAAGTCGTTGCTGGCGGCGCTGACCAGTGCCGCCAGCTGCTGTCGAAAAAAAAAAAAAAATCATGTCAAACAATCATGTAACATGTCCTCTCCGGGGAGCCGTAGTCGTCATGAAGTGTCGATGGGGAGATATTTACACCGCGGGAGGTGGCGACTCACGGAGAGAGGACATTATTTATCATATCTCAGCGAGCGAGCGCGCGGGAACGAGGGAAATGACAACGTCCCGCAGTATTTATTTACCATTTCGCACCGTTTCTTCTATTGCCATCTTGATTTATTTCCATGGGTATCGGGGAGAAAAGGGGGGGACGCTCTCCAACGAGGCACTTAGAGACACGGCACCCGCACAGAGACGCCGGGCGGGAGAGCTGTGACCTTTACAGCGTGCCAGCCTGCGCACACATTTACCATCACGTACCTTGGCACTGACTCAACATGTTAGCAGGCTGGCTGTAGCTCAGGTGGTAGAATGGCTGTTCCAACGACCGGAGGGTGGCGTCCATGTCAGGCACGAGACACTGGCTGTGTCTGAAATCGCTCCCTAACCCCTACTCCCTACCCCCCATATAGTGCACTCACTTATAGTGCACTCAACAGCAACAGCCGAGATTTCGGACACTAGAGTTGGCGCCGTTGAAAATTATTATAAAATATAATTATACAAAATATAATTATAAAATTAAAAAATCATCAGAAAAAGTCATTAGTACTTACATTTATAACTATTTGCTGTGGTCGGTCGCTATTTACTCCCGCCGTGCTATTTTTTTAAATTTAGATCCAATTTATATCCGATGCTCACTACCTTTTGCGGTGCATTGTGGGATACTTTCAGTGCACTATTTAGGGTACATGGAGAATTCGGACACCCCTACAAAATGGCATGCACCCCATATAGTGCACTATACGGGGGATAGGGAGTGATTGCGGACACAGCCACTGAATCCAAAACTGCTCCCAATGGGTCATAGTTCAAGGGCCTCGGTTAGTATTGGTGTGTGAATGTGTACATCATTTTCCGTTTTGGTATGGTATATTTGATTCGCCACACTATCTTGGCACTGACAAGTAAAATTCCTTCCGGGATTGGCCCCCTGGAGTAGCGGTTAAAGACGCCACTCCATGGCAGCTCCCAGTCTCGTCGCTGTGGCCCCAGCGCGCACAGTGTCGTTAGAACGCTTCCCCTCACGGTCATATAGTGCACATCCGCTATTCCCTTCCAAGCCCCTCGAAAGATCATCTTGTGCAAATTGAGTGTTTTGTGCTCCCGGGGAAAAGAACTTGCGGTAGAGGAGCCTCCCCCATCTCCCTTCACCGGCTGACGCTCTCCTCCTGGATAGACGTTTCTTGTTACGAGTCAGCGGGACCAGTCTGCCGAACAGCTCACCCAGCAGCACAGCCGGGAGGAAGATCGTCCGCGGGAGGACCAGCACTCCCAGTTTCTGCCCATCAGCAATCAACAGTTCACCTCCACTTGAAACAGCGTCCGACCATGGAAGGACGCGGTCCCAAAGTCTTGGTACAGGTGAGCTAGCCTGATTAAGTACGTCACACTACGATTTAATACCTTGATGAAGTTTCCATGGATTACTGTACCGGCTCTGGAGTTTGACTCATTCTGGGTGCTGTCTGGCCCGCTTGAGGCTGACCTCCAGGAGCTTCATCGGAACCTGATTCCGCCCCGGTGGACCCAGAGTCAGCTGATACCGAGATGAGTACCTGGTCCGAGGACGAGTCAATGGACTTCATGTTACTGTGTACCCACGGCCACTGAAGGGTCACTCATATTGATATTAACTAAATAATATTGTTTACAGTTCAAAATAAAGGGTTCTTAACCCCTCTCTTGTTTGTCCTTTCTGGGTCATTTCCAATTAGATTTCCATAACCCGTGACATTTCTACCAGGGAGTGATATCATAGAGTGACGGAACCTCCCCCTGCCTCCCTTTCTCTCTTGCTTTTTTTCCCCCTAGATAGGGTCCCAGGAAATATATATGTACGCACAATTGTATTAATGCATCATAGCTGCTCTTGCCGCGTTCACTCTCTCCCTCCATTCACTGATCAACTGTTCATGCAAGTCGCTTTAGAAGCATGTGACGCATTGCTGCTTTTTATTTTCATAGTGGCACATCTATAGCTTTTCATCCAGTTCACATTTCCTTTGAAAAATACAGTAAGACCGTTAATAAGAGAGAAAAATGGGACTTCTGTCGAAAAAATAAGTCCTGTGATGCTTTGGTTCCCATCTCTGCTGACTCTCAATGTGTAGGATGGATATTAATGTAATGCAGTGGACCAATTTCTTATTTCTACATATAATAAATAGTATAATAGTGTAGTATAATGATTATAATGGACAACATTTCGTTAAAGCACCGAGGGCTTAGTTAGACTGACAAGTCAGACCAATCTAGTCGTTTGCGCGGTTCACTAGTATCTTGGCATTGCACAATCAGGATCGAGCGTTTTCAGTCTCAGGTCTACCCCACCAATCAGAGTGTTGTTAACATTCACCACTGCATTTGGCAGCGGTGAATGGATGATATGATGTTCAATTTGCAGGTTAAAAAAAGACAAGAAAGGGGTCGCGTTAGGTGCCGTCTGCAGTGTCGTGAGTTTGACTACGCTCGTCGACTTGTCTGCAATGTCTACCCCCGATCTCTTCAATCCAGTTTCCGACTAATCCTATCCAATCAAGATGGAAAAGCGGCGCTGAAAAAAACACAACAAGTGCTCACTACTGGATTCAAATTCAGGAAGTTATACCATCTGATGGTATACCATCTGGTGGTATACCATCAGATGGTATACCATCTGATGGTATACCATCAATATGTGAGGTAGCAGACAGCCTTAACGCTAGGTTTCCACTACAGAGAGGTCCGTATACGGTCCGTATACGGTCTGTACACGGTCAGTGCGTATACGGTCCGTATACGGTCCGGTTGGAAGATTGCTGTTTCCATTTTCAACAAAACTCCTGTGGGCGACGCATTGGTATTCGCACGTGAACATACATAACACACACTTCATGCAGCCCGCCCCCATGCAGTTGTCAACAATAGCACGTGCAAGCCACGAAGCAAGAGGTGAGTGTTTGTGTGTGTGTGTGTCTGTCTGCGTATGTGTTCGCTTGTTGCTGTTCTTGTGTGCGTGTGTGTGTGTGTGTGTGTGCGTGTGTTTGTGTATGTGTGTGTATGCGTGCGTGAGCGTGCGCAAAGAAAAGAGAGGGGAATAGAGTGCTTCATGCGCATGAAAGGCGAAGTAATATATATATTCCAAAGTTTTTACCGAAGCGGCCTCGTGCACGCGGCTTTGGTGTGCGCGCGCGTGCGTGTGTGTCACGCACACACATGCAAAGGGGAGCGGAGCGCTCCAGGCGCACACACAACAGCGCCGTACGCACGCAGATGCACACACAACAGTCCCGTGCGCTCGCAGACACACACACGAGTGCAGTACACACACACAACAGGCCCATACGCACGCAGACACGCACACAAAACAGTGCATTACGCACGCAGACACACGCGCATTTCCTCATGCACAGGAGGAAATGCGGACAGAAAGGCGTGTGTGTCTGCGTGCGTAATGCACTGTTTTGTGTGTGTGTCTGCGTAAGTACAGGCCTGTTGTGTGTGTATGTAGTGCACTCTTGTGTGTGTGTGTGTGTGTCTGTGTCTGCGTGCGTACAGGACTTTTGTGTGTGCATCTGCCTGTTTTGTATACCGGGGGGATAGACAAGAGGCTGCGACGACAGAAATGCGCGTGTGTCTGCGTGCGTGCGTGTATATACGTGTGTGTGTGTGCTTGACACACACATGCATACACACACGCGCACATACACGCACAACAAAGCCGCGTGAACGAGGCCGCTTCGGTTAAAACTTTGGAATATATATCTATTACTTCGCCTTTCATGCAATGGAGCGCACAGTCCGCTGATTGATCAGCGCTGCTGTCAATCACTGAGCACACGGCCTCGCCCCCCAGTACGTACCGTATACGTGCGGTGAAAAATCAAAATAAATGATTTTCTGTACGGTCCGTATACGGTCCGTATACGGACCGTATGTCTACGGCACGTATTTCAGCACAATGGAGCATGCTACAACGGTGACATGTTTGTTTGCTCACGTATACGGACCGTATACGTACCGTACAGAAAAATCTCTGTAGTGGAAACCTAGCGTTAAGTTGCTGTCCACGCCACATCAGACATCTTTTAATTCTGAGGCATTCTGAACGCACTCGAAAATGGCACCGATGGGAGATGGAAAGTAGCTGCGGAGTCGAGTGAATGAGGCTCTGTGAGTCTCTGGCGACAAATATATGTGTTACTAAAGTCATGTCTTTGATATCGGGCACCCACGGGAATTCCCTGTCGGTGCTCATCAATCCCCGTGGGTGCCCGAGATCCGGAGCACACCTGAAGTCGGCACCTATGGCTGTGAGTTGATGTTTCAGAGAGTTCAGTGATGTGCACATGGCCTGGTAGATGATCAATAATCTCCTCTGACATTCTAAAAAAATATCCTGCAATTATGCAAAGCCTCCAGAGTCCGGACATCAATGGAAATAAGTTGCACAAACTTGCGCGTCACTTCCGCCTGTTGTCCGCCTGTGTTTAACCCTCTGGCTGCCTTGACTGGGCTACATTTTTTTTTTTGGTCAAGTGTGCCGGAGCTTTCAGGGCCATTTTCAGGCATTTTCACAAAATATGTTCTACAACATACGCACACTTGCATGCGTGCGCACACGCACCCATGAGTGCACGCACAAACGCCCGCGCACGCACGTTATAGTAAACGGGCGGTGCTCGTTGTGACGTGTCCGTGATGCGGTAACGAGCTGATTGTTCTGGCTTGCCAGGCTAGGACCGAGGAGCCTTTTATTTGGGAGTGCAGCAAACACAGGGCGGAAGTGGGCGGGGTTTCAGCAAATACATTTCTTCCGGTAAAATGGCCACAATCCCTGGAGTGACACCCCACCCCCCACCACCCACTCCAGACTGATGGCAGCTGTTAGCGGCTAATAAGTGACGTGGATTAGATACAAATAAGTGTTTTAGAGGACCAATCCCCACAGCTCGTTTTAACCCTTATCTGCCCGAATCCTCAGGGGTCCTTCCATGTTAATTGGATGTGCATTGAGGGGAGCCAGTTAACAAGCACAGTCTATGAATATTAATTACCCTCAAATTTTGTGCATAGGGGAAAATACCACAGATTGTATTGTATTTATTTATTTATTAATTAATTAATTATCTTTCTTTTTTTGTTTTCCATTTTAAAATACAGCTTTTCGTTAAAAATGGTTTAGCACAATCGTTTGGCCCTCAGAGGAATCTTCCAGTGTGTGTCTGTGATGAACTGGGTCAAATTGTCCATTAAAATGGAGTGCTTTGCAGGCGACTGAGAACGGAGCTCCACACTATATATGACGTACCTGCTGCCACAATGGCTGTGTCCGAAATAGCTCCCTATCCCCCATATAGTGCACTATATGGGGCGCACGCCATTTTATAGGGGTGTCCAAATTCTCCATGTACCCTATATAGTGTCCACTGAAAGTATCCCACAATGCACCGCAAAAACTAGTGAGCATCGGATGTACCCGAGACTAAGCAATATAACCCATAATGCATTGCGAGACTAGAGAGTTTTAAAAATGACCTAAAAAATTGTTATAAATAGTTATAAATGTAAGTACTTTTAACTTTTTCTGATGATTGTTAAATTTTATAATGATATACTTTTTTATAATTAAATTTTATAATAATTTTGACGGCGCCAACTATAGTGTCCGAAATCTTGCCCGTTGCAGTTGAGTGCACTATAAGTGAGTGCACTATATGGGGGGTAGGGAGTAGGGGATAGGGAGCGATTTCGGACACAGCCAGGAATACGTTCTGCATCCGACAGGCGAAGCAGGGAGTAGCGTGCCACGAAAAAAAGAGACAAAGAAGTCTGTCCCGTCTGTCCCGGAACAGTTGAAGAAACTTTTTTGGCGTCTGTTTCCGCTCCTCATAAAATTCCATAGAATTCTGTTCGTTTTCGGTTTCCGTTTTCCGTTTTCATTCCTTGAACCGGTTCAGAGCCCGGGGAAGCGTCTCATCTCTGTGGTCTGAATTCTTCTCTCTAGTTTTTCCGTCAGGGTCCATGTCTCATAAGCTGCTGCATTTACACAAACTTTTCTCCTCTTTTCTTGCCAATGCTACATTTTGAAATGTGTTTCAAAATCGCTTTCCGTTTTTTTCTTCACGTGTGGACGTAGCCTGTGTGTCTAGCTGTGTGTTCCTAGCAGGACACTCGTGGTGGTGACATCATTGTTAAAGACATCAGGTCCAGGCCTCCCACCGAGCTGCCCGCATGAGGAGACACGACACGTGTGTAAACAGGATGTCACAACCTGCAGCACAGCTCCATTTGACTAAACTCAACCTGTGTGGTGTGTCTATGTGTGGGTGTGTGTGTGGGGGGGGTCTGTGGTGCGTGAGTGTTTGTGTGTGTGTGAGTGTGTGTATGGTGTGTGTGTGTGTTTAGGTGTGTGTGTGTGTGTGTTTAGGTGTGTGTGTGTGTTTAGGTGTGTGTGTGTGTTTAGGTGTGTGTGTGTGTGTTTAGTGTGTGTGTGTGTGTGGGTGTGTGTGTGTGTGTGTGTGTGTGTTGATGTGTGTGTGTGTGTGTGTGTGTGTGTGTGTGTGTGTGTTTATGTGTGTGTGTGTGTTTATGTGGTGTGTGTGTGTTTAGGTGTGTGTGTGTGTTTAGGTGTGTGTGTGTTTAGGTGTGTGTG
>OMKY01206754.1:0-12326 GCA_900302395.1 Bregmaceros cantori
AAATAATTCATTGTTAATCTGTAATAGAAGTTTACATGTTGTGAATGCATCCATCCACCCTTCCTAATTGATCACACTTCCGATGTCTGAATAGCAACTTGTGAAGGGCATCGGCGATCTGAAGGGGCTGAATTTGACACAAAATGCATGTTATTTAAATGGGATTACGTATTGTCCACCCCGATTTGCTTAACTCTCACTCACTAAATATGCTGAAATACGGACAAAATACAGCTCCAAACTAGGCATATGCAGTCGTCCTGTCTGCTAAAATGTTTATCCCCAAAAACAAAGCTCAAAATTTGACCATCTTGAATTCAGCCATCTTGAAAGTGTCCACCAGTGGAGGTCTAAGGAGAACGCCACAAAATCGAGTCGATACACATCTATTTGGGGACACCACTATTTCACACAGTTTCTCATCCCCTCTCCGGCTTTCCTGCAATGTCTCCCCCCCCCACAACTCTTCATCCCAGTTTGATTTAATCCTGTCACAATCTCTCAAATAAAAAGAATGAAAATCAAAAAAAAGAAAGTACTGGTGTGTGCCAGAGTAAGTACACGCATGGAGGCAAGAGAGGCATCAACTTGGCTAAGAACAGAAATGAGAAAAGTGTGTTCCTTGGTCGATTTAGTGTTTGTGGTGAACAAAGCGTTTGCACACATTTTAAACAAAAGGCATTTTATTAGAGTGCAGGAGAGACTGTACCTGGGTGCTAAACACCAAACAACACAAACTCACGTTGAGGGACAGGACTTTGTGAATACTGATCGACCGATCAGAATTTTTTTTTTGGGCCGATACCAGATGTGAAACCGTTATCCTGTAGTTTTCATTCGATTTTTGAGCTGGAATGAAAACAAATATTGAAACCGGTCAACATAAATTAAACCAATATTGCAACGCATTTAGTCCCAAGCCTTATAGAACCTTTTATCAGTATTGTGGTATTGGTGAGATGGAACACAGCTATTGCAGAATAATAAACAATTAAAATAAAATTATTGGCCGATACATATTGTGGACCGATATATCGGTTGGACACTTCTTGCAATTGCTGTGTACCATACGACAGCTACAGAATTGCTGCGTCTCAAATGGCGGACTCTTTTAGTGAGTAGGGCGCTGTGCTGAGTTCTTGGTCAATTTCCATTGCGCTGAAAGCGGCCCGGATGTTGCCATACACACGCCCAAAGAGTGAAGTGAGCGAGCGATGAACAATTGCGCATACAGTGGAAATGGAATGACGTTGACATTGCGGATGATTTTAAAAAATAAAAAAGGCATACGATTAGCATTTGTGCAGAGTATTGAATGACGTATGTAGTTGTAAGGTCGTATCCAATACGAGTTGGAACGATTCATTGAACATTTCACTTATTGATCAAATTGAAGAATTATTTCAGTTGTAGTTTACAAAAAATAAATAAATGCAGTTACCCAAAGAAGGTTCACTTAGTATTAAGATTTGTGGGTGGCCCTGTCACGCAGCAGGTTAGACCACTGCTCCAAGTCAGCCCCACGCGTAGTCTTGCTGCTGTGGCTTAGATCACAGCACAGGCAGTGCCGCGAGATCACTTTCCCCACACGATCATATACTGCACGTGTGATTGTCCCCGCTCTCTCACTGTCAATAAAATAAGAAAATGGTGCTCGCGCCAGAAAAATGACTTCATATTTATATTTTTTAAAAATATATTTTTAAAAAAGCTGCAATATTCATGGCCCAGAAAAAAAAAACAATTAGAAGTGATGTACACTATTATCAAAGAACATTTGCAGTTTGCACCCAGAAATTATTTTGACTATTAAGAAAACACAAAAGACATTAGAATGTAGAAAATTCAAACAATTGTTTCTCAAATGTAGTCTTGTTTTAAAACTAAAAGCTGTTCAGATATAACTTGGAGACTATTTGGTGGATCTTCTTTTAGCGTTGAAATGGCTGAAGAAAAACTAACAAAAAAAGCTGATGCCTTCAGTAATATTTTCTACTGTATCGATGCTTACAAATATCTTTGGTTCATTTTATTAAACACACCTTTTTTTAACAAAGATTTGGAAACAGGAACCAGAGCAAAGGGTACAGTCACCTAAAATTGGAAAATTAGTTTGTGCTTCGAACATGACAAAACGCTAGCTTCAGGGCGCATTAAAGTGCATACTATCTCAGTAGTTTGTGCATAGCAGATCGCTAGATCATAGAAAAAAAACTAAAACCCATACCCTAGAGCTGGACGGTGTGGCGTATAGACCCAAATACCTTGTGTGTAAAAAAATACAGTAGATCAGTATGTTCAATGTTTTTTTTTCAAGATTGATATTTTCATGGCTTGACAAAACACTTCACAGTATAAAATGAGCAGAGATCTGCTGCCCTCTGACTTATGCCCTCTAGTGGACAAAATTAAAAAATGTCTTTTGTAGACCCATGTAATAACAAACCTTCGTCATGAGAGGGCAGTAAATCTCACCACATCTTAACACTGGAGGCATCTATGCAGCAATTAAAATATTACATTTTTTATTTTCAATAAAAAAAAATGTTTTTATTATTAAAAATAAAATGATTACATACTGTCAAAAATATCGGTTCTAATGTGAACTGCAGGTTATATTGCAAAACCTATTTTAGGCCACATCGCCCAGCTCTTACACACACACACACAAAATACATAACACCATCATCACATAACCCCCTTTTAGGCACATCTTACCAACACAACATCTTAATATTCCTTCCGGAACAACCCGGAGAAATCCCTGGAGTAGCAAAAACAAAAAAATAAACCCTGAACGACCTCCTCCTCAGAGAACACGGGATTTCTTAACGATGTGTCGAATTTTGAACGTACAAGATTTGAACAAATGTCGACTTTCTTTCCAAGTGCAGCGTTGCTTGTGAAATTTGTAAAAACCCTCGTTATGTGTGGAGGAGGGTATGTGCCAAGCAGGCCCCTCGTTATGAGTGGTGTATATCATATCAACTAGATATTCTGTAAAAGTCGACTATTTTCGTCTTAAAATCATTGCACAAGATTGACAGCTCAGTAGTCAACTAGAAATTTCTCAAACCAATAATCCTGGTCAACAACCAGAGTTAAAATGCTGGCCAGGTTTTACGTCCAACCAGGAACTGGAACAGGTGGAAGCTGAGAAGCAGGGAATCCTGCTTGGCAAATAGTTGAAATAAATCTGTGGCATGTATTTTTCTTCAAGTCCATAAGTCGGACGAGGTCGTTTTTGTACAAGACCGTTTGCAACAATGGGGTCTCACTTCGAGAATATTTTGGAACTCTAGTGCATCACGGATAATTCGGCTGCAGCTGTAATAGCACAGCACAGATATATTACTTCATGAAATACAATAAAATAAATACAGATAGATAACTCTCCACAGCACAGGTGCCAGGTCGTGTGAAATTAGATGACGGCCAAATCTGCATTTTCACAGATTTGGTGCAACCCCTCCTTAAAACTACATTTGAAATATGTAATCTAGATTAAAGTTACATTACATTTACCAGGAATAGGGGATTACGTGCACTTGATTAGTCAATATGTAAATAAAATTCAGGGCATTGTAGTAAATAGTAAATGTGCTGGAGGTAGAACCCCCTTTACCGGAGACCACAGGTGCTTTCATACAACATTTATAGAGCACCATTTTACAACCAAACAGCGATGTGAAGAAATTAAAAAATCACGGGAGGTCATGAATTTGTTGTTTCGATCAGATTTAAAAGTAAATCTAAAAGTAATGGAACATAATCCGTTACTTTACTTTTGTAGTGTGTGTAATGGGCAGGGCTGCAACGTTTAGTCGATTATGAAATTAATCAACAACTAATGCAATAATCAATCATGTTTTGGGGATTTTTTTTAAAGGAAAAATATTCAACCGTTGGTCGATTAATCGTTTTAATAGTCGGCAACTAATCGACTTTTGGAATAATCGTTAGTCATGTAATCCCATTACTAGCGCTGCAACTGATTGTATTATGTAATCTTCACCACTGTGGTTGTGTGTCTGTCTGCGCTGCCGTTGTATGTACTTGAGGCCCACTCTCGGTGTTCAGTGATCATAATGGAGCCAGTTCCAACATCTGATGACCTTTCACCTTCCACCACAATCTCCGTGTCAGGTAAATCCGGGGGTTGGTCCTAAAGGCCGCTTCCCCCATGCAGCGTCGTTTCTTCCGCCGCCGTCGTCGTCACCCGCTTCACTCGGTCTCGGCGATGATGCTGGTGGAGTCGGCCTCGTCGAAGTTGCGCTTGTAGCGCACCGTGGAGGTGAAGTACGACTTCTTCTTCTTGTACACCAGGAACACCACGGCTCCCAGCAGAGCGAGCAGCACCAGCAGTAGAAGAACCAGAGCTGCTGGCGAACCCTTCAGGCCTGGACAAGAGAACAATTAGTTTTCAACACAGGGTCCACAAAAGGTTTGAATGAGTTGATATATTACACCTGGTATGATACAGCCTTGGGATCAGCAACACAATTTATAAAGGTCAAGGCCGCATTCCAAGAGTGTGTGATTTGCGTCGGCCTGTTGAACGAAAAACGGGTTCGGATTGACTGTCATGAGATCGCTTTCCCCAAGTATGATACAGGTCAGGTTCCCCGCTCTCTCGTCCCCTAAACCAGGGCTATTCAACTGCTTTGCTCAGATGGTTGCATTGTCAGAAGCCAAGCGGGCTAGGGGCCGGAGGAGATGCCGTACATCGTGGTGCGACGCGAAACCACCACATTTTCATCACTTTTATTTAAAGTAGCATAATTCCCATTAAAAGGGCTTCAATTCTATGCAACAATGGAGCTTTCTTGTTTGTAACGACCAGAAAACATTAACCGGCCGGATTTGGCGCACGGGCCGCCAGTTGAGTAGCCCTGCCCTACACACTAATAAAATGAAAATGTGCTTACGGCTAAAAAAAAAAGTGCTAATATTTTCCCTCAACTCACGTAAGGGGGTCTTGCAGACGACGCGGCTGTGACTGTTGGCACAGCTGACCCTCTGCCAGTGGCCACCGTCTGCTGCATCCAGTACTGCACAGGGGGGGTCGGTGGCTCCAGCCAGCTGCGCCTGGGGGGCTCCCCAGTAGGTGAAGTCCAGCGGGGAGTCGTCGGTCCAAGATTCGGGCACACCTGGTGAGGGGAAGATGGATATGCTTCGGAAAAACTTTATATCCTTTTCTTGGGGGGGCACAAGCGCCGCTTCTCACTCTTTAGAGAGACAGGATCAAATCGGAAACTGGGATGAAGAGTCGAGGGGAGTCAGCCGGGGAGGGGATGAGAACCCGTGGCACTGCTCAAACTATCAACTGTGGTCTGGGGGGTGCGTGCGCTATAACCACTCTGCCACAGCGCCCCCAGGAGATATGGTTTTGCGTGCGCAGTCCTTCGCGTTGACGCGATTACTTTTGAACGGATGCATTTTCCCAGATTCTGTGTGTTAATGCTCTAGGGTAGGTTCATGAACTGATGAGATTTTGGAGGCGACAAGAATTTGAGATTGCCACATTTTTGTTTGGTCCATAACTTCTGACCGGGTGGATGAATGTTCCCCAAATTTCTTCAGCTTTGTCTTCACAATAGTTTTGATTTCAACATAAAGCATATACAATTATTTTCAATTTGTCCCAAACAGGGCTTTGAACCACTGTTTTTCCAATCGGTTCGTTCCGAACAGAAACAGAATTATAACATTTCCCGTTATGAGTTCCACCAATAAATTGTTTTAAAAATGACCTAAACTTAATAAAAATGAGTAAATAGGAGTAAATAGCGACCGACCACGGCAAATCGTTATAAATCTAAATTCTTTTGACTTGTTCTGACGATTGTTGAATTATATAATAATATTTTTTTATAATTATATTTTATAATAATTTTGACGGCACCATCTGTAGTGTTCGTTGCTGTTGAGTGGACTATAAGTGAGTGCACTCTTTGGGGGGTAGGGAGTAGGGAGCGATTTGGGACACAGCCAGTGTATTTCAATAAGGTACCTTTTGGTTAGTAGCCCTTTCCACCCGTGGTTACCGTGTTTGGACAGCTGAAGACCGAGCCACACTCGACTGGTGATGAGCGGCTCGTCGGTGACTTGCGAGGCAACAAAGTTGTTCTCTGCCTGGGACAACACACTGAGGAGCTGGCCACCTGGGTTGGAGGGTAGGGGTGTGTCAATCATTAACTCTTACGCTGAGCGTACACTGTGCAATTTTTGGCCCGTTTTGCCACGATTTTCCAGTCGTGCGACTGTTCCAGAGATCGGGCCGAATTTTGGGCCGATCGTGCGACTCACGCCGTGCAGAGTACGTCGGTCCACGAGAAGCGATTAATGTTCGCCAACTGCCTCCCAATCGATCGGGGGCCTATAAAAAACAGGTTTGAATTTCAGTCGGGTCGGGAGGGCGGGGACCGATTTACCTGTTCCACTACGCACGCGCGGACATAGACACGGGACATTGGCCAAGGCAGCATGAGACCAGATACCGAAGTTTATTTTCTTTTCATATTTAAGCAATGTCATTAGACACACACAGGTAATTGGATAGAGGCACACAAAAAAAAACTCAATAAACATATTTTAAATGACTTTAAAATGTTTACAGATTTATACATTCCTTATAATTTATCGTCAAGCACATAGGGTCTTGTCACTCCAAGGTGTCGTGGTGCCAGCCGTCCAGCAGGTGGGAAAACGTGTCTGCGTCATTTAATTTTAAAAGCGCTGAATTAAATGAATGAAGATCACTTGCCCCCAGTTCTCATTGGAGAAATGACACATCGACTCACTTCCGTACAGCAGCCCGATCGTGTCGTGTAGTGTCAGCAGTAAGATTGCACCCGACCGTCAGAACGTATAGTGTGAGTAGGTGAGTCGTGAGCTGCAGACTTTCAACCCCTGCGATTCACTCGCACAGTGTGAGCAGCAGGTTTTGACGAGATTGAAAAAAAAAATTGCACAGTGTACGCTCAGCATTACAGTGGCAACCATTTTAATCTTGTATTTTCAATGTGACGAATAAACTGCAAGAGGTAACGTCTCACCCAGGCTGCTGCATAGACCCACAGCGTCCTGTTGGCTGGACACAGGCAGGTAGTCCAGGCTCCTGTGGAACAGGTAGCAGTGATCCTGGAACTCTACCCAGCGACTGGAGGAGTCGGAAGGAGGGCAGTTAGAAGATTCTGGATGGAGCCGGGATTCTGAGGGAGAGCACACGACTTCTTAGGCTGTATAGCGACTAAGTATTAATACTCAAGTACTAGACTTGAAGGGAAGGTGGACCAAAAATTCACACTGAAATATGTTCTTCCCTGGTCTTAGCCGAGTCGATACATATGTATCTTGCCTACATGCAACTAAAAAAAAATCGCTGCATTTGAGGTTGTGGTGCTAAAATGTGCTCATGTAACAACTCCCAAAATGGATTTTAATTGAAGCTTTTCTGACTATTCCGACACTGACGAAGAGGAGTTTGATGGGTTCAGTGACGAGGACTAAAGCAATCAATAACAACTTATGTTTTGGTTGGCCAAACACGGTGTTGTTCAAATCCGTTGTTCCCGGGCGCGTTCGGGAACTGATCATTACTCTTGTGTTCAGTTAAACTAAATATCCAGTGCTGCTTATATCCAAGATCAGATGTATTTCAGTTTCAACTTTTGTTTGAATCTCGACACCAAGTCCCGTCGTCCTCACTGTGTGTGCTGGTGTTGTAGCACAGAGCTCCGTCCACTAGGTGGTCACAGTCTGCTCTCAGCCAGCCTCCGGAGGGGCTGACGTACACACAGCTGGCCTGAGACTTCTGCACCATCTGGGGGGAGTTCAGGATCATGGCCCGGTAGTCGTAGCTAGTCCCGTCCGACCACTCGTAGTGGGAGGTGGACATCTGTTGGTGAGAGTCAGAATTAGCACCAAGGACACTGCAGAAAAGCCGGAGAGGGGACCAGAACCCGTGGCACTGCTCGACCCCTGGTCCGGGAGGTGCGCTCTATAACCACTGCCACCGCGCACCCCATAATCAACTATTTTAAATGTTTTGAGAATCTTAAAATAAATCAATGAAAAAGAAATCAATGAAATGCATAACAATTGTGTTTATGTGTGGTGCCTACATTTTGTTATAAATATACAGTTATGGAAGTCAGTTGTACAGCAGTATCTGTAGTCGTCTCCCAAAAGAGGTGGACACAACCCAAACACACACACACACACCAGGGCAGTCAATATAGCAGCCACTAGGTGGCAGCAAATGATCAAATATGAATAATTCAAGTTGGAAGGTACACTTTGCAAAGTCAACCTTTGTTTGAATATCAAAGTTCAGACCGACAGTTACGCTAGGTTTCCACTGCCGTCGTAGTATGCTCCCCAACCATGCCATCCACTGCCGTGCGGCCCAGGACTTTTAGATGTTTTTTCCCCCACGCACCGTACGGCATGTAGGGGCGGGTCCGTGAGGTCAGTGATTGACAGCAGCGCTGAGCAATCGGCCTCCTGTGTGCTCCAGCGCATCAAAAGAGAAATGAAATTGTGTTTTATGTGCTTTTTGCAAATATATATATATATTGACATGTTTTACTGAAGCAGCCTCCTGTGCGTTTGTGTGCGTTTGTGGTGGAAGGGGGATACACGCGTGCTGCATACACACACAAACTGTCCAGGTTGTTGAATGTTATTTCAGTAGACATTAAAATGTTAATAAGGTGCTCAGACACAGCATGTGAGTAGCGCATAGTCGAATGGGTGTTATCGCGTTGTTTGTTCACACGCGAATACCAGAGCGCCGCATCCCGTAGCGGCCACAGTGGAAACTGGATATTTTTATACCGTACGGCATCCGGATGGAAAATATCCATACGGCAGCGTGCGGCAAAATGACAGCCTAGCGTTATAGCGTCCACCTACATCGTGACTGGACAGACCGATCCAGAGCGGGAAGCCGTCGGTGCGGGCGATGAGAGCGATGTGAGCGTCGTGCTGTGGGTCGTGGATGCTGGCCAGGTGTCCTCCGTGGGCAGCGCACTCCGCCAGGGCCTGGTGCCAGGTGAGACGGCGGGTCAACACCCGGTAGGTCAGACTGCCGTATGCCTGGAGGCGCCGCAGCGTCTGGTTGTAGCGCTGCTGGGGTTCTGTGACATAGAGGTTGATTTGATGCTGATTATACGTTTTTTTTCATTCTTTATTTGACAGAGATAGTGATAGAATTAGCTGAGAAACTGGGATGAAAAGTTTGGGAGGGACATTGCAGAAAAGCCAGAGAGGGGATGAGAACCCGCGGCACTGCTCGACCTATGGTCAGGGAGGCACGCTCTATAACATATAATCTTTTGATTTTTTTTTTCCCCTTGAAAAGCAAACAACCAACACTTTTATAAAAACCAAAAGAAAAAAATATATATACTTTGTTAACTTAGCTAGCTTAGCCCTACAGTGGTACAGTCCTATCAGTGGTACTTTGTTACCTTAGCTAGCTTAGCCCTATCAGTGGTACTTTGTTACCTTAGCTAGCTTAGCCCCTCAGTGGTACTTTGTTAGCTTAGCTAACTTAGCCTACAAAAGGTGGTGAAGCTAGGAGCAACTTCTCTCTTAAATCTTCAAACCACGTGAAATCAGTGAGGCTAATAGGTATGCATCATCTCAGCTAAGATCAAGGAACATATTTCAATATGAAATTTTTCCTTTATGTCGGGTACTTGAGTATCAAGGGTTCGAGACAATACAAGAAGTATTAACTTCTAAGCCACCGAATCAATTATTTATTCCCGGAGAAAACAAATTCTGAATTCTCTCGGCAGATTTGTAATAGATGAGTTTGGGGGGTACTTCCGGTTAAATTTGCACTCCGAACGTCACTTCAGGTCCCATTTGTTTTGGCGTGTTTTGAACTATTTTTCAACATGTCTACTCATTGGGAACACACACCTACCATGTTATTTAAAACGGATGGTGGTAACTTGCGGTGTGCTATTCCAGCACCCAATTGCTCCCGTGCGGATCTGTGACCCACAAATGCATGATTTAATAATCAGTGCAACCCATTCCATTTTCTCATTCCTTTTGGAATTACTAGTAGAATCAGCCCACCTATTGATCCAGAAGAACATTTGACCACTCGGTGAGAAACTTTAAGTCAGATTTTGACTGTATTTCATCAATATTTATACAAAATGGTGAACGAAGCGAGGGGGTGATGTGTAACTGGTCAGAGCCCGACATCTAGTGGTCGGCTTTTGAACTGGTGTGTTTTGTGTGTTTTGTGTGCTCGGACCTCGGTCCAGCACCAGAGTTGACATAGGCAACAACAAGGCACCGGAAGTGGCCTTAAGAAGGGCGGGACTAAATGACACCGCCCAGTGTTCCACGTGTAAAGTCGTCTATACAAGTGTGTTGTTCAGCTGTGAGTGTGGTCTGACCGTTGTCCAGCTTGCAAGCCACGATACTCCTCTGTCGGAACGGATCAAAGTAGTTCTGGTTGGTGACAAGTTCCCACACTCCATCCTTGTTGAGTCCCGCCATGAACTCCGACTCCACTTCGGGTCGGCCGTAGCGCCAGTTGGAGTACTGGACGTCGCTGCCCTCAAACCATTTCATTTGTCCGTCTGGAAAAGGGACAAGAGGGGAAGAAAGGGGGAAGAGTATGAAGATCTGGAAAGGAGAGGCACCAGGTGAGATAATGGCTGTGTCCGAAATCGCCCCCTAACCCCCATATAGTGCACTATATGGGGCGCACGCCATTTTGTAGGGGTGTCCGAATTCTGACATGTACCCTAGATAGTGCACTGAAAGTATCCCACAATGCACCGCAAATGTAGTGAGCATCAGATGTACCCTAGATGGAGCAATATAACCCATAATGCATTGCAAGGCGTTTTAAAAATGACTTAAACTTTAAAAAATGCCGCAGATAAATAGCGACCGACCGCAGTCGGTCAGTTGACAAGATTAATCTCTGTCGCTGTGAATATTTTGGTTTATTTTGTTTTTTTTAAAGGAAAAATATGTAACCAATTAATCGACAAATCGTTTCAATGATCGGCAACTAAATCGACTATTAAAATAATCTTGTTAGTTGCAGTATTCATACATATACTTATGAAAAATGCATACCAGTGTTGTCCTTAAACAGTCCAAGCCACACAAACTGGACAAGGTTCTGGAATGGCAGCAACTGCTGGCGGACAAACTCGTTCTCCTCCTCGCTTCGAATGGTCAGGATGTTGGCATTGGCATCTGGAACACACACACACACACACGCACACGCACACGCACACGCACACGCACACACACACGCACACACACACACACACACACACCTGTCATTTCAATGCGCTGCCACCATAGCAACACAGACACACAAACAGATCACACTCTTACAGAGTGCTTGTGGTGATGAGCTATGCTAACAAACTCCCATCCCGCATACATGCATCTCTTTAGTCTCCTCCCATCAGGCAGGAGATACAGAAGCATTAGAAGCTCAGCATCTCGTTTTAAAAAGAGGACCTTATCAGACCTGGGAAGGGATATATCACCAGAAGACTTGGGTGGCAGAGTGGTTATAGAGCACGCCGCCTTACCATAGGTTGAGCAGTGCCACGGGTTCTAATCTCCTCTCTCGCTTTTCTGCAATGCACCCCAGTTTCCGATTTAATCCCAGATGCATGGGGCTTGGTGACTGACAGTGAGGCAATAGTCTCCCAGACATAGAATATGTTCAAATATAGAGAATGAAAAAAAAAAATGTTTTTAACAGTTTTTGTGGATTTCATAAAGTTCCGTTTCTGTTCTGGAACAGGTGAGGAAATCTTTTTCCGTTTCTGCTCGCCATAAAAATCTGTAAAATTCTGTTGGTTTTCAGTTTCCGTTTTTATTTCTTTAACTGGTTTGGAGCCCTGGACAAAGTCCTCACTGCCACTCACAGAGGTTCTTGCAGGCGTCCTGCATGCGACCGGTGCTGTAGTGTTCCCAGCGAGACGCTGCCAGCTGGAAGGAGTAGCAGTTGGGTCCAAAAGGCAGCCAGGTCGGCCCCTGGATAGTGTGGGGGCATTTGGTCACTAGGTCCTCAGGCTGTGTCTGGAGGTCCCCTGGGGTAGACACACACATTACACCCATCAACACCATCGCTGGCGGTGTCCGAAATCGCTCCCTATTCCCTATATCGTGCACTATATGGGGCACATGCCATTTTGTAGGGGTGTCAGAATTCTCTATGCGCCATAAATAGTGTACTCAAAGTATCCCACAATGCACCGCGAGAAGTAGTGAGCATCAATGTACCCTGGTCCGAGCAATATAAACCATAATGCATTGTG
>OMKY01206765.1:0-10366 GCA_900302395.1 Bregmaceros cantori
GTGATGATGTCATGGATGTCGGACACTTTTGAATGCTGCTTCAAACAGTCGTCGGCCCGTGCATTAACCTTGGGGTGTCAACAGCCGTGGCGGACGCGGAGGTTGAGAGCCAGGGCCTTGACAGGACTGGGCTTTGTCTCAGTTTCTTGATTTCTCTCTGGCTCTAGTCGCGAAGCTTGTCGCTTTTGCTGGATGCCCCAGGGGAAATCTTAGAATACATCAATGTATGAATGAATGAATGAATTCATTAAATTAATGAAATGTATTTAACGACAGAGAGTACAGAGCCATTAGTCATTCCAGCATGTCACACAGCAATAGAGATGATTCGATCGAGACACTCAAGCCTGTAAAATGCAACAGACACACAGATTTCTAAAAAACATAATTGAGTGAAATAAAATATATTATTATTAATATCATTATTATTATTAAAACCAAACATACACAGACACACATACACACACACATCAATTGAAAAACTCTTCGCACATTGTGGTGTACCGGAGTGCAGTGTCAAAAAATTGTTTATTTTCATATTTCTTCATGTATAGGACACACTGGATTATAAGGCGCAGTGTCAATGGTGTATTTTCCACCTTGCACAGGACTATAAGGCACATTGTTTTTTGTTTTTTTTGGATTGTTGTTGTTATAGAGTGCGCCCCCCCAGACCACAGGTCGAGCAGCGCTGAGAGTTCTAATCAGATTTAATCCTGTCACTATCTCTCTCGATAAAGAATGAAAAATGGCACTCACGCCCAAAAAGATAACTTGAAAAAATAAACATAAAAATTTTAAACACTCCCACACATGCTCCTCTGAAACAATAGCAGCTTCACCAATGTGTTAAAACCTGCTCGGTTCATCGCGCTCGGCTGTTTTACAACCCGGTTCAGCAGAGTCAACGACAGGGGACCCTGAGGAGAGGGACCATCAAACAGCTCAGTGAGACGGGAGCTGGACTGGGTTCAGAGCCCGCTGCCCCACGTGTCGGGGCTCAGCGGGACGCAGGTTCACTGGTCCGCATAAACTCCCAAACTATAACAGGTAGACACCTAATAGCATATACATTCTGATTCATTGTGAAACAAGCTACAAAACTGGTATGCGTTTAACCCTTAAAGGTGGGGTGACATGAAAAATCATGCTTTAAAAGGGTTTCTTTGTTCATAATAGGCTTGGGAACTCATAGTATACCATTTAAAACTCTATTCTGGTTGTTTTGTGGTTGCAATGTTTGCCTCATGTGGGCATTTTGAGGTCCTCCCAGATTTCTGTTTGAAATTGAGGAATTTGTGATGTAGCAAATTCCTCGTTGTCCTACATTTGATTAATGTTGATTAATTGATGTTAAGCACGTACATTGCCACCCCCCAGTGGTACAATAGAGTCACTACATCTCTCTGTAAACAATTATGTCGAATGTATACGAATAGACACTTTACAATGTGTGCATTGTAAATAAAAAGCAGGTTTCATTTTATTGTGTGCTATTTATTGTGTTTGTGTGTAACTATCACGAGAAAGCAGCCATTTGGCCATTTGTCCGTTCATGGCGCGCTCCTCCCGGTTATCCCATTCTAAATGTACAAGAGAGTGTGCGTTACACGCCATGAAATAGATTTGAACATTTTGCTGACTGTGCTCGCTAGCCTCCGCGGCGGGCAGTGGGCGATTCTAAAAATCTTTTTTTTTTCATATGCAAACAAAACTCATATTTTTGACACTTTAATACACACAGGATGTCACCCCAACTTTAAGTGCTACGAATACTTGTTCAGTCCTCGTCACGCAAAAGATGCAAAATGATCTCCACAACGTAACACAGACATATCTACTTTGTAGGTTTTCTTTTTTTTAGGTTAAGTGCACAACCTACCAGTGAGGGGTGGCTACCCAGTATTCAATTCAATTCAGTGATTGGATGTGGTTGGTTGTATTGGGTATGAACACACAGTAATTGAAGTTCGTAGGTTGTATAGACGAGTTCTGCGGGTATTTCCGGTTTCTGAACGTCACGTACGCTGTCATTTAGTTTGCGTGTATTTGGCTATTTTTCGACATGTATATTCGGTGGGAACATACATTTTTAAATCTTGTTATTTAAAAATTGTGGTGGTAACTTGCTCTCGTGCGGATCTGTGACCCACAAACGCATGAATTAATAATCAGTGCAACTCGTTCCATTTTCTCATTCCGTTTGGAATTACTAGTAGAAGCAGCCAGCCATAGGTCCAGAAAAACAAGTGACCGCTCGGTGAGTAACTTTAAGTCGGATTTTGACTGTATTTCATCAATATTTATACAAAATTATGAACGTAGCGAGTGGGATGATGTGTAACTGGTCACAGACCGACACCTAGTGGTCGGATTTTGAACTGGTGTGTTTTGTGTGTTTTGTGTGCTCGGACCTCGGTCCAGTACCAGAGTTGACATAGGCAACAATAAGGCACCGGAAGTGACCTTAAGAACGGCGGGACAAAATGACTCCCACCAGTGTTTCGCACGTAAACCCGACTATTGGGTTTGAACATCCAGCAATTGGACGTGCTAGGTCGCATTTGATTCATTGTAAGATTCCCACTGGTGTACCCAGCAAAAGCGACAAGCTTCCCGGCAAGAGCCAGAGAGCTGAGACAGTTCTGTCCCCGCGTCCGTCGGGGCTGTTTGGTGCACCAGAGTAAAAGTGTTGGAGAGGGGCTCCTCACCTTTGAACAAAGTATAATTGGATGTGGTAGGTCTATTGGATCTGAACACACAGTAATTGGACGTGGTAGGTTGTATTGGGTCTTAACGCAAATTAATTGGACGTGGTAGGTTGTATTGGGTCTGAACATAAAGTAATTGGACGTGGTAGGTTGTATTGGGTCTGAACACACAGTAATTGGACGTGGTAGGTCTATTTAATCTGAACACACAGTAAGATGAGTAGAAAGTGAGATTTCCAAAATGACAGGAAAGCGTGGCTTTGTGCTTCCTCCTGGCGCGAACCGAGATCCGATGCGGCTTTAAAAACAAAGTTAACTTCAACAGTGCAAAGCTGTCCTGAATCCTTGTATTTTCCTCTCTGTCCATGTCGACTAGTCCCTTTGTTTGTCATACAACGGCAGATTGTGATTCCGACTTCTGGAGTGCGTTGTAAACGTCGGCTTTGAGAAGCGGTGATACGTCGTTTCCAGTCCAAAATGACAGCGGTGCAGCCATAACAACTTTGCCTTTGCTCCCAGCAGAGCTCCCAAGACAATTGCCCCTGGACCGGCTTGGGGCCCTCTCGAGCGGAGGAGGTGGGGCTCCCAGCGAGAGGCCCTTTGGGTTCCCTCCCACTGGCTATAATACCAGAGAGGCAGACGGAAAAAGTGGGAAAACAGACAAGCACACGTGGAGCACACGACACAGTCAAACAGAAGGAGAGGAGAGAGGGGGGTAGCCGAGGAGTTACGAAGAGGGGGGGGGAGAGGCGGGAGTGAGAGAGAGGGAAAGAGAGAAAGTGACAGGACCGCGGTTCTGGAGGCGGAGAAAGAGACCTGCAGAGTAGAAAAGAGCCCAAAGAGCAGACAGTGCCTAGACGAGTCAGATATACGTAGCCAACGCTGGTCACGGCTGGGGAGAGCCACAGACACCGGCAGAGAGAATCACACCAAACACGTGGAGAGCTTACCCAGTGATGGCTGCAGACAGCGGCCAGGGACGGATCAGTTAAGCAGAGGGTTTTTTGGGGGGTCATTTCTGTGCGTTAATCGTCTCAAAAGGAGCGTCTGACTTTTTCCCCCTGTTCTTGAGTAGCTCTTGACTGATAAGACTTGTATTGCACCGTGGACGGGTCAGAGCAATAATCCGAAGTAGCATCTACTGAAACGTTTCGATCTGCGCCAAATTCGCACGGGGTCAACCGACTACCGTTTAGCGTCCGCCTTCGTGTTGCACACACCCCTTAGAGGAACATTTGACATTTGGCGTGTTTCAAACCCCTCTGTGAGAAGGATGACCTATGCAATGCTGCGCGCCGCGCCCCCGACCAGCCGTTACCTGTACAGCGACATCGCGTTGATGTCCGAGGACGATGACGACAATGGCAGCGAGGGTTCAGGCTCTGAGGAGCGTGGCGGGATGCTGCACGCCACGGCGTCACCGTTCCGCATCAGCGCGTCCTCTGCATCCAACTCGCCGTCCGCCTTTCACATCAAGGTGAACCGGAAGAGGAAGATGAGCGGAGGGGGAGGACTGACGATGGCCAGGACGACCTGCTTGGGGACGGGGGAACCGGATGGCGGTTTGCTGCGGCTCGGAGTGCCCCCCGGAGGCGGAAACGGGACCGGAGAGGTACGGCAGCGGAACGCAGCAAACGCACGCGAACGGGACCGAACCAACTCGGTCAACACGGC
Source organism: Bregmaceros cantori (assembly GCA_900302395.1). Classification (NCBI taxonomy): domain Eukaryota; kingdom Metazoa; phylum Chordata; class Actinopteri; order Gadiformes; family Bregmacerotidae; genus Bregmaceros; species Bregmaceros cantori. The sequence continues at coordinate 4,386 of OMKY01206765.1, forward strand.
TTTCACGGCACTACGCACTCTCATCCCTACAGAACCAGCAGACAGGTAATTCAATTTAAATGTATGCCATGTCCCTCAGGGGGCAAATTCTCTTGCACGCTTGACATTTTCAGTGCCAAGCATTTTAACACAAATATTCGCCAAATATTCCTCACAAGTCATATCTGAACACGACAGCTTAGAGCGTAAAGAAGAGAATCTCTATCTTCTCGAAAAATTGTGACGTCATTTGACAATAAGTATGTATCTTCTGTAGGACGTCTGTGAAAGACTATAGTGCTGAAAAAGTTAGAAATACATAAATACATAAAATTTAAATACATATAATACAAGCGCTAAAGCCCTGGTAAATAATGACACCATCAATATGACATCATGAAAGTTGTCTTGTCCTTTACCTGTGAGAATTGTTTTCTATTGTAGAATCACACCAGTCTTCTTCACCTATCATAGAATCTTAATCACTAAATAATAAATTAACAATATTCAAATAAAAACAGTTGAATTAAAATGTGTGTTAAAGGCTCCTTACACAAATACACAAATAAAGAAAAATATAGTTTGATGTCCAATGACCTAGATATTTGAAGTCCAACGTATGATGATCATCATATAATTAATAATAATTATTATTGGTAATAACAATAATATGTCTGGTCTAGGTATTCCATCATAGCTAGTAGGGGTGCAGTGATTAGTCCACTAATCGCTGACTAATCGATTATAGAATGAATCAGCAACAAACTAAATAAGATAATCTTTAAGTCATTTTATTGTTTTACTTTTTTTTGTCAGCAGTTTCGTGCAGACTCTTCCCCCTATTGATCCATGGAACTTTGATGTTAACTGATAATTTTAACGTATTAACTGATTTAACTGATTAGAATACATGATTATGAAGAAAGTCAGTATAAATAAATAGCAATGAGTTTGGGCCACTAACTTAATTGTTTGTTGAGAACAATTAAAATTGAATTTTCAAATCAACAACATTCTGCTTGTTTTGTGCAAAATTGTTGCTTTGTGTGAATAATTGGGGCTTCTTTTTTTTTTTTTTTAAGAATATTCAACGGATTAATCGACTAATCATTTCAATAATTGGAAACTAATTGACTATTAAAATTATTGTTAGTTGCAACCCTAGTGGCTGGGTTCAGACTGAAGATTAGAGCCCATACAGTGCTGCCCAGTGGCTCAGTCTGTTAGGCAGAGCGCTGGAAAGCACGCATATGCCTCAGTGGCGCGGTGAGTGGATTGCTCAAATCTCGCCACCGACGTATTATGTCTGCCCCCCCATCTTCTGTTTCCACTAACCCTAATAAATAACGCTTGGAAAAGAACAGCCTGAATGGGCTGGAAAAAAACATTAAAAAAAAAAGAATAGAACCCATACAGTTGTTTCTTGCTAAGTTATATAGCTAAACAGAATTAAACATGTCATTTTATATTTTATATTCATTTCACTATCTCTGCTGGTAGCAGACTATGGACCAACATGGGTCACCCTTCTCCAGAAGCGCCGATCCAGTGTTGTGTTTAGGGTCGGCAGGTCGAAGGCGCTCGAAGATGTCACACCACCATTTGTGTTGTCTGCCTCTACTTTGATTACCTTCGTTTTGTCAGTCTGTGATGTTATTTCATGTCTATGTGATATGTGAGTCTGTGATTTTAGGAACATACAAATGTTAGCCATCTTGTAGAATAATAAAACAAACTTTAATAAAAGAAAATCAGAAATTACATTTCTGCTTTGTTTTTCCCTATGTTTTTCTTGAGTTACAATTAAGTTATGTGCAAAAAAAGCCTAAATGAAATAAATAATGTGTGATTATCCATACAGTAGTGAATTTCTTGATACGTGCATGTGTGTGCGTGTGTGTGTGTATCTGTCTGTGTGTCTGCGTGTGCAGGTGTGAATGATGCGTGTTATCTTTATAATTTTTACAATTTAATACAGAATTATTCATCATTCCTTTTGTGTTTTTAAGAAAGAATAAATTGAAGTGCTTAGGGTTTCAACATGTACATGTGCATGCATATTTATTTCTATCAGAGACCACACATGACAGGCAAATCCCATGTAAAGCCATTACTTGAGTTACTTAAAAGTAACTACTTGATTGCTTTATTTACTTTTAGTTGTTTTATATTCAGCAGTTGTGAAATGCCAACCCACTGCGAAAAGGCAAATCTTTTCATCAAAAGTTACTTTACTGATTGTAGGTTTTAAACTTCACATCACATGAATAATGTACGGAGAAAAAACTATCTAATGTAACATAAATGAGAAGAGTTTGGGACATTAACTAAACGGTAACTACAGTTATCTGAGTAAGCGATGTTGAATATGAATATTGCTTTGAAAAAAGTAATGCATTAGATAACATAGGAAACATAGTCTGGGCTGAAGTAAGGTAAGTTATTACTGACATTTTATTGCATTCGGCAGCTCGGTAGACCTCCGGTTAAAACAGTATATTAGCACTGCAGCTTGCAAATATATAACATGACTGTATTAATATTTATTTATGTATTTTACTGTCAAAATATGACCCCACTTCTTTGCTCTGCAACCTGACTGTGAATAAAATAACTGAATTTGTCATCAATATATATTAATAAACCTTATATTTCAAAAATGGTTTGTGTGGCTCATAGGCTGAAAAGATGTGACCACCCCTGGTTTATAATCAGAATCAGAATCAACTTTATTAACCACGTTGCACATGTAAGCAGTAAACACAGACAAGGAATTTGGGCTGGATAGAGTAGATACTAGGGTGAACATTATAACACAATAATGACACAAAGAAATCGATAAACAATATTAAGGTCTGACGTTCTGACAATTAAAGATAGACTTCACTAGCTGCTTTTTTTTAGCTGTATTTATTTATTTAATAATGTATTAATAAACACAGGAAACTTCATAAAAAAACACTGGTCTTAACGTCACATTAATGATTAATTATGAAAAAATAAAACTTTCACAAACGTGTGGTAAAAATAAACTTAAATACAATAGTTTTCCTTGTGGAACTGCTAACGTTAGTCGGAGTAGCAACTGTAACTCTTTCAGGGCCAAATGCTTGATCTGATTAACACTTATCTGGGGAAAAATACAATGAAAAAAAAAAGATCCATCACATTACATTGACAAGCAATATACACATAGGAATCTAGCGAGTTGCACACAGTATACGCTGTGGTGAACACAGTCAATATTACTTGAAAAGTGCAGAGGCAGGTTATAACACTTCTTATAGCACAGAAAGAGTCAGAGGCACCATAGTAAGGAAAATGTTGGGCTAAATTATATTCAGAGTCATTTATAAAAATAGTAGGGTGGATTGCCCTAATATGAGCCCTTTTTTGCAACTTCCCAATGTGGGACAATCAGCCTGATGTTGTACAATGAAATCTAGTGTTGAACAGTTGAAATTAATGTTAGACATAGTTTACATTTACCATAGTTTCACTGACATTTATAACATTATGGAGGAGCCAGAGTCACTGGAGCTTAGGTGTCCCACATTAGGCAGTGGCCCACATTAGGTGATGTCAGCGATGTTAGTAACTAAGTTACACGTTACTTTGATTGTAGCCCCTTTTCCAGTAACTAGTAATAATACATTATTTTATTTTCAAAGATTAAAGTTAATTACCCTTTAGTTACTAATTAATTACTTTACTGTTCTCATTTAAATAATATGTATTTAATAATTACAATATATTGTTTCAACAATGAAACAAATCATGGCTTCAATGACTTCACTTGCAATAAAGTAAGTATTGGTGAAACTAGTTGTTTTTTAGGTGGACATTGGCACTCAGCAGCTGTTGAATATAAATAATATAGTAAAAAAAAATGAATAAATATAGTATAAAAGTAACAAACAAAAGTAAACGTATTTACTCTGGATTTAATGTCGTCAGTAATCTAACTTAGTTACTTTTATGAGGAGTCGCATTAGTTACATTACATTTTACAAGTTACTACTTTTTACATGTAAATAAAACTTGATCAATTAAAACTAGAATCAATTTCTTCAATTTAGGGTCAATTTAAACATGGGTGGTCTGTCTGAAATTCAATGTGGTCAAATTAGATATTCATTATCATTGTTGCATAATAAATCAGTTAATACAATTACATTATATTGCAGTGTATTCATGAATGTCAATGATAGTGACTATATTTAGTTTTGATATAGAAGTAGTAAAAATATATAAATAATAAGAGCAATAATTCATAATGGACTTCACATGAAGTGGTAAAAACTTATACTTATACCTGGCTGGCTATTTTTAGGTAGGCGTTTTCACAGCCATCTCGAATGGGAAACACAATTTCTCATCAAGATATTTGCACAAATGTTTGAAGGCCCACCACATTTTCTGAACAAATTATATGCAAACCGTTTATAATATAAAGAAGATGATCTTTCCTTTCGAAAGTTTCTTTACAACTTGCTGTACTCCAAAAAGGTTAGCTATGTCAAAGCAACCGACAGCAATCTCACATTTTATTTTTAAAGTGTGGTTATATTACTTCATGTAGGGTGGATTTTCCTAATGTGGGACAGTCAGTTGCCTAAGGTAGAACTGTGAAATGTACTGCTGTACAGCTGCAACTTATTGTTAGACACATTACCATAGTTTGCTTTTACCATAGTTTCACTGACATTCATTAGTCTAGGGAGGAGCCAGAGCCACTGAAGCTTAGGTGTCCCAGATTAGGGAGTGGCCAACATTAGGGCAATCCTAACTTATAGCAGGGAGGGGCTAACTGGTTAAAATACTTGATCCTGTGTACATGCATTCAGAATAAGTAAGATATTGCTGCATATACAGATATTTCGTACATTTCAGTCGTGGCTTGGTTAATCACCTGACCCTTGTGAAAATTAATCAGAATTAGATTACTTACTACTCCTCTTCAATTATTGTCTCATTAAAAAATGTGCCACTAATTAAGGTGCATTATTGCCTATGTGGGTATTTCACAGATGCTGTGTACCTAATGATGTTTTTGTCTAAACCCATTGTCCTTTTCTGGATCCCCAGAAAGCTGTCAAAGATCGAGACCCTGCGATTGGCCAGCAGCTACATCAGTCACCTGGGCAACGTGCTCCTATTGGGCGAGGGCCTACATGACGGACAGCCGTGCCACGCCCCCTCCCCACCTTTTTTCCATCTAAGCTCTTCCCCGACCAGAGTATCAGACCAATCAGCTCAGCCCAAACACATCTGCACCTTCTGTCTGAGCAACCAGCGCAAACTGGTGAGTCGAGCTAGCATGCCATAGAGTTACTTAAAGTTGAGGTGACATAAAAAATCATGTTTTAAAAGGTTTTCTGTTTTTATAGTGGGCATGGGAAGTCATAGTAGACCATTTAAAACTGTATCCTGGGCGTTTTGTGACCACTTTAAAATATTTGCCTCAAGTGCGCACTCAGACGCTCTCCCAGAACTCGGCTCATTTTGAAATTGAGGTATTTGTGACATCACACATGATTTCTGGTACCAAAAATATATTACGGTACAGAAATAGTACACTACAGTATTAGCGTGGAGCTGCGTCAAACAGTGTCAACTAATGACCAAAGCTTGATAATATTGCATGTTGGATGTATTTGCATGGTATACAATGTGGAAATATTACATAGTGTGTGTGTTACACGCCAATGAAACAAATTTGAGCATTTTGCTGCATTTTTCACTCCAATCACCTGCCCAATGGACTCAGTCGGACCTCGCACGAGCGAGCCTTGCAGCCCTGCACAGACCTCGCACCGCTCTATCGCGGAGCCTGGTGGCGGAAGCAATTCTTCGATTAATAATAATAATTACAGTTTCAACATAATAGATTTGATTATTTAGTTAATGTATTATTTTGTTCTATTTTAGCGCCAAACATGGTTATTACAAATTGTTGGGAGATTTTCTACACTTCTAAAAAAAAAAAACCAACATATATA
>OMKY01206783.1:6601-16809 GCA_900302395.1 Bregmaceros cantori
ATAAGGAATTTGAAGAACGAAATGTTTGTGTTCCGAACCGTTTCAGGACCAATATTTTGGTGGTAGAACGGTTCCGAGAACGAAAACGTTAAATATTGACCTGCCTGAACCGTTCGGAACAGAACGTTTTAAAAAACAATTTCGTTTTCAAGCCCTGGTAGCTACACGAGTTTACTGGCATTCATTAACGGAAGGGAAATTGGTGGTTTTAGTGCCAACTGGTGCTGAAACCTCAATTTATGATTTAAAGGAAAAAAAGATTTCCCATTTAAAGGAAAAAAAGAAGAAAATAAAGGATGCTGTCACTCCAAATATATTTTTCATTTTAGAATTTAGTACAGAAGTACAGAGGCCTACTTTTGGCATGTAATTGATATCATTTCTTAAAATAATGATACATTTCATGAATTGTATTAAATCCAAATACAATATGCAATTATAATTTACAACACAACCAGCAGAACCACTGATTCATTGTGCTGCCATACTAAATCAGTGATGCACAACAATTATCCTAGAAATCATTAAAATCTGAAAAAAAATTGTAATGAACCGATTTTGATTTCAAACTTTTTTCCACAGCCCTAGGGCCAACCAGTCTTGCATGTATCGCGGAAAGTCTACCAAGTAGTGTATACATATTATATTATTACATTATATCGAAACATGACGGCTTAAAATATGAACCATTTCAAGGGGGGGAATATTAGGGAAAAAATATGTTCAGAAATTGTCCCGAGTTTGAAAGAACAAATAGTGATTAATACATTACATTACTCTGATGCTGGCAATGGTTCTCATTACCCCAATAATAAACAGAGATGGCAAAAGTACCGGGATTTCTTACTTGAGTAAGAGTAAAATACATTTGTAAAAAAACAACTCGAGTAAGACTACAAAGTACTGACCTAAATACCTACTCAAGTAAAGTAAAAAGTACAGGCTGAGAAATGTACTCAAAGTATTTTTGAAAGTAAAAGTACATGCTCTAAAATGTACTCAAAAGTGTTTTTGAAAGTATAAAGTACAAAGTACAAAACCTAAATTTGCCTTAACACTTTGCAGGCAATATATATTTTTTGCGGGGCACACCCAGAGACTAAATGAAAACAACATATTAACTGCTACTGTACTCAGTGTATTACCGAGTACCGCCCTCTACTGACTCATTCATGCTATACACGTAGTCCTACCATGTTGTTACAGAAAAAAAAGAATAAGAAAAAAGTAACGACCTTGTTTTGGGAAAAGTAAGGAGTAGAAGTACTGATATTTTTGTTAAAAATCTACTGAGTAGAAGTAAAAGGTACTCACAGAAAAAAGTACTTCTAAAAGTACAGATACTTAAAAATTCTACTTAAGTACAATACTTAAGTATTTGTACTTTATTTGCCATCTCTGATAATAAATGACACTGTAAACCAGCCATCATGTATGTACACCACATGACATCACAACACAGAGATGTGATGGGGCAGCATCCAGTTGCTAACCTGTCTTTGTCCGAGGGGTCCTCTGCCGGAGCTTCAAATGGGGAAAAAGGCTCGACCAGGCCTCCTCCCAGGCTGATGGGAGACACGTCTCCCCCGTCCGATACTGGCGGCAGTTCCAGGCGGTTATTGGACACACCTGAGAGATACGGGGGGAAAGAGGAGCATGTAGGTTGAACCCCTGGGTGAGGACAGCGTAGAACAGAGTTGGATAAGATAGATGTAAGGTAGTGGCTTAGGTGCACCAGCAGGTGGCAGCAGAGAGTTTGCCTGAGGCATTATGTCCCCAGGCGGCCATGGTTGGCAGTGGTCATGTGCTGTCCGGCCACCATTTTGGTCCTCAGTCTTCCCACTGTTCTTGGGAAGGTAAGGACCATTTCCATTGGCTCTCCACCTTTTTGCTAATAACAAAAATTGTTTCGATTCACTTTGCTTAATGGATTGTATGTAGGGAAGTGTTTCTCCATTATTTAATATGTTGGATGTCTTTCTAACTGCATTTTATATGAATGTGTTTCTGCATCTAGCCAGTGCTAGTATCGTTTCCTACTGAAACTTTGGAACTGTGTTTTTATATTTTACTTTTATAACGCTGTTTCATTTTCTAAAAACTGTACAATTGAAATGCTTTCATTATATGTTTAGAGATTTTTAGAGATATATAAGCTGAGTCTTCCCCATGTTCTTGGGAAGGTGACACCAGACTACAATAAAGGTCTCAACCGCGATCATCACCAGCCAGTGTGTCTGACTCTCTTCCACATCCCACCCGAAAATCATCACCAAACACAACGCAGAGTCCCGGGTGTTGGGAGGCAGAGCGACCCACAAGGCTTGGGTTACATAATGATAATCATAACTTTTATTTCTATATATAGGATAGATTGCCATGAAGTGGGCCACTGCCTGGCTCCTCCTTAATGACCCTCAGTGAAACTATGGTAAAAGCAAACTATGGTAATGTGTCCAACATTAAGTTCAACTGTTCAACACTACATTTCACTGTTCCACCTTAGGCAACTGAATGTCCCCATTAGGAAGTTGCAAAAAAAGGACCAACATTAGGGCAATCTACCCTACTTTTATATGATTTGTGTAGGGAAGAATGAAAATGAAATAAAAATTAAACACAACAAAAATGAAAAAGATGAAAATAACAGGGAGATAACAGCCTAATTGATGAAAGCCAGTGCTTTGAAGAAGTGCTTTGAACTTGTCTAGAAGCGGAGAATTGTGAATTCAGCCATTCACTCTCGCCGCGCTCTTGCCTTCCGCCATGTTTATTGTTTTGCTCGTTTGCATGCATTATCTCTTGCAATGCATTATGGGTTATACTGCTTGGACTATGGAACTATTGATGTTCACTACTTTTCATGGTGCATTGTGAGATAGCTTGAGTTTACTATATAGAGTACATGGAGTATTCGGACACTCCTACAAAATGGCGTGAACCCTATATAGTGGACCATACCGGGAATAAAGCGCGCTTTGGGACACAGCCTATACATGTGCAACTTGCTCATACATGCAACTGCCTGTAACAACAGTTGCTGGCAGTTGCATTGGTGTGCACTGGCCATAAGAGAGAGCCAGCCATGAACACCAGAGAGAGTTTGACACCCACCATCGGTGTGTCCATCGGGACTACTACTGACGCTGGGGCTGAGGCTGGCTCCTCCATCGGTGGCCTCCTGCGGCGGCTGTGAGGACGACGTGCTCCCACCGCTGGAAGTGGACCTCCTGCCGGGGAAGGAGGGCAGGCCAGAGTCTAGCATGGAGCCACCGCGTGAAGGCACCGGACCCTGCATGCCTTTTCGGTCCAGAGCGGCCGGCTTCTCTTTATCCACTGCCAGAGGTGGGGGGGGCGGGGGACGGCAAAGAACAACACATGTCTGGGTGAATAGACTGGTCTGGACGCTGGAGCTCCTCAACTCACACATGGCTCCTATGATTATATAAGCAACATAATCGGACCACGGTGCAAGTCTTATTACACATGCAATGTGTCACAGTGGATTATGAGTAAAGGTGCAACGGTTAGTCGACTAATTATTGACTCATCGATTACAAAAATGAATCAAATCTTTGTTTAAAAGTTGGTTTTCAAGCAGGGCTTTGAACCAATATTCTTCCCCAAGCGTTTCGTTCCGAACAGAAACAGAATTATAATGTTTCCGGTTATGTGTTCCACCAATAAATTGACGTTCCTGAACCGGTTAGAACAAAAAATATTGTTCCCGGAACGGTTAATTTCGTTCCTGTCAGCTGTTTAATGCTATGTAATATTTTTCGCGACGAACCCACAGCGACTTGCTACAGAAGCCCGCTGGTAGCGCTCTACAGGCAAGGTCTCGTTGCGTGTCGGGGCGAACCCTCAACAACACACTGCAGAGAGTCCCGCAATGATTCCTACTTCACCGTTGCATCGTAGATTTTATAAATACTCTTGAACCGGTTCAAAGCCCTGCTTTCAAGTGGATGCCATTCGAAAAAAAGGGATAGATATCAACCGTTTGACTGGTTCCACACTACATACTCTAACCAAATATTTGTACTGTAAGACACTCTGTAGATGTTTTCAGCAACAAAGAAGAAACGCTTTTTTTCAGAATCAAAGAGATAATTTATCCATGGGAATTGAGAATAGAAACTCATAATTTCGAAATGTACTCGCTTTTTAAAAACACTTGTCAGGTCTTTACAAGCAAGTCAGGTCTTTACAAGCAAAGAGCTCGTTGATTTCAAAGTTTCCATTTCAAAATATATCTTCTGTAAAAATAAAATATGCAAAAACATCCAAATGTTGATACCAGGGAATGTTGATCTAACAAATCAATGGAGTCTTGGTTCCCTTTTTAGAGCAAATAGGCATCACAATTGATCAGCCAGTTGAAATTTGTTTGCAGCCGTCCCCGCGCTAGGGACGTTGATTCTCTAGAAAGATTGAAAATAATTGATCACGATAATGGAGTGTCGGTTCACCAACCAACGGGCAGGTGATTGTGTGCGTGCTGGCCAGGGCTTTGAAAAGGTTCAAGGAACGAAAACGAAAACCGGGAACTTTTAGTATTTTCCAGGGAACAGAAACAAAACCGGAAACGTTATTATTTTTTTATGTTCCGGAACAGGAACACTTATTTAAAAATAATGGTACTGTAACCGGTTAATACCGGTTTTATTTCGTTCCTCAAAGGAGTGCACTTTGGGATAACTTCAGAAATAAAACAAGAGTATTTATAAAATCTACGATGCAGCAGTGAAGAAGGAAGTGCCGCAGGACTTTCTGCAGCGTATTGTTGTGGGTTCGCCCCCACACACAACGAGACGTCGGCTCTAGAGCGCTACCAGCGGCCAGCAGCGGGTCTCTGTGGGTTCGCCCCGACATATATTATATAGCATTAAACAGCTGACAGGAACGAAATGAACCTTTCCGGGAACAACATTTTTTTTGTTCTAACCGGTTCAGGAACGTCAATTTATTGGTGGAACACATAACCGGAAACGTTATAATTCTGTTTCTGTTCGGAACGAACTGTTTGGGAAAATATATTGGTTCAAAGCCCTGAAAATTACGCCAGTGTTTGGTTCCAAGTGTTTGTGTTTATAAATTAACAACTGGAACAGGGACGTGATAAGCCCTCCCCCCAATTGGAAAGATTAATTTTACTTTTTTTTTTTTAAATGAATCATTGATCTTGAAAACAGATGAATTACACATGTTTTACATAGTAAAAGAGTATGTCATTTTAGCCGATACGTTCTGCCATAGGCGAAGAATAAATTATCTTTATTCAAATTTTAGGATTCGAAAAATTAATGATTTTTGAATCTTATCGTTGCGTTAATCCTGAGTGCACCCTTGCATTTCCATGTTTGTTTGAATTGCTTCCTCAGTCTTCTCATCTACACTGGCTTGAGACATATTGTAAGATCATAAGGTGATGTTATTACCAGGTTATTACTTTAACAGGCAATTACAAATTCAGAATAATATTTACTACCATTTAGTAATTAATATTCAATTACTGGTTGTATAAGATATAAGCTAAATATTGATTACTACCTTGTAGTTACCCAGTAGTTACCTGTTAATTATATGGTAATAATCGTACCGTAAAGAAAGGTTGATTTATACTTTGGACGCACAGCCCCCCGCGCAGAGCGTCTGCGCCCGTCGTCGCGCACCTCAAAAAAAATCCTGACTACGCGTCGACGGTCGCAGACTCGCGCAGACCTGCGCGGAGGTGCGCAGAGAAAAAGCAGCTGTGATTGGTTCTTGGCATGCCTTTGCAATATAATGAATATAATTATTTTTTATGAGTATAATTATTTTTCTGCTATTGCCGTTTTTGGCCAGCAGCGGGCCCGGTTCGCATTGTGATACTGATGAAATCTTGTCGGGGCGACGTGGGGATTGGAAGCGGTCTCCGGAGCGGGAGGAAACAGTGAAGGGTTCCCGACCCCCACGGGACGAGTCTCTGGAACTCCCCGGTGGCCGGGGCTCACCCGGCGTCCGCGCTTCCCTTCGGAGCCTCTCCCGCCCGCGCTTTCAATCCTGACGTCCCCCAACAAGAGTTTTATTACTATTAAAAAGTTACCCGGGCAACGGCAATGAAATATAATGGAGAGAGCACCAGTGTCTTCTTCTACCGTTCTCCGAAGCCTGGATAAAAGTGATATTGGACTCCGTGCATGACCCAGAGTGTTTAAAACTTTTGACCGAGTGAAAGAAAGACATAAGTGTATTGTGTGCCGCGACTCGCAAGTTCCCACTAGCCCTTCGGCGGGAAACTGCTGTGCGTCGCTAGTCGCTGTGCGCCGAGGTTGCAGAAGCATAACGGCAAAACTGGTGCGCGGCCAGACGAAGCGACATTTGGTGTGTACGGTTGCAGAAGTATAATCCGGCCTTTAAGGTCCCTCAGTCCAGGATCCACTGAAGGCTCCTGCATACTTTCAGGGTGGGTTGGGGACCACGTGACCGCCGTTGCGGCGGTTTGGGTAGAAAGTGGTCATAGTTCCAGATCACCGCGGTGCCCCGCCCCCCGTGCCCCCCCGGCGGCTCCACCTCGAGCGAGAGAGATTTGCGGGCCTGCATGCAAAACGGGGACCGCCCACTCTCCGTCTTGACCAATCACAGCCGCGAGGTGAAGTCGGTTAGTAGAAACAAGGGCTATGGTCCGGATGAGAGGTGGGGAGCGTCCCACCGACAAGTACCGAGGCACATTGATGACGTGGTGTACTTTTTTTAGCGCAAAAATCTACACCACGGCACATCAATTAGAGACGATCTTTAAATAGGTTAAACGGCCTGCTAAAATTGGTATATTTCTATTGTAAATCCCATAGGCTCCGTGCTTTTGGTAGCCGACTCCGCCCACTCGACTAGCAGAAGTACACGGAAGTCGGCACGCCGGCTGAAGCGAATGCGACGTCCATATTTATATACAGTCCAATTATATACTAACACTTGTATTCAGAAATGTAAAAATGTAAATGTGTGTATGACCAACCTAGGCAGCTGGAGGGGGTGACCTGGGGGACAGCACCGAGGAGAGAGACACTGACCTGGAGGACAGCGAGGATGAAGAGGACGAGGAAGAGGAGGAGGAGGAGGAGGAGGAGAGCTCAGGTGCTGGGAGTCTAAAGTTGTACCAGGGTGGATTTCCCTAATGTGGGACAGTTAGTTGCCGAAGGTGGAACCGTGAAATGTTGAACAGTTCAACTTTGTTGGACACATTAGTGTAGTTAGCTTTTGCTATTGTCCAGTGGTGGAAAGTAACAAATTACATTTACTCACATTACTGTAATTAATTACTTTTTATGAGTAATTTGTAATTTTCTGAGTAGATTTTAAAATGTGTAATTTTTACTTTTACTTGAGTACATTTTTGCCTCTGTACTCATTACATTTGAGTCACCTCACGTTACTGATTACAAAACATATTGGTGGATGGTGAAAATGTTTCATTTGGGTGGAAAGTCAAACTCCTGTGCAGCCTGGTGAGCCAGACCCAACACATCGTCCACACATCACACATCACACAAAGCTGTAATTTGAATATTGATTAAAAAATATTGAAAAGAAGGAAAAACTTTTGCTGATTCATGACTCATGCTTTTTTGCATTAAAATTGAAAGTAACTTTTACTTATTTTACTCATTACATTTTAAATGAAGTAATTTAGTACTTTTACTTGAGTACATTTTGAGGCGGTTAATTTTAATTTTACTCTGAGTAAAATTTAAACAAAGTAAAGATAATTTTACTCAATTAATTTTTTTCAGTACTCTTTCCACCTTTGTTATTGTCTCAATGACATTCATTAGTTTAGGGTGAAAGCCTCTGGAGCTTAGGTGTCCCACATTAGGCAGTGGCCCACTTTGGACAATCCACCCTATGCCGATTATTAATACGATTAGTCGACATATCTGTTGGATCATTTTTCCTTTAAAAATCCCCCAAATTCTCACAGCGAGCAACAAGTACGAGAACTTAATCTTGTCAACTTGAAATCTAGTCTTTTTTTTTTTTTAAACTTCTTAACCTACAACAACCTATAAAGAATAAGGTTACTTTCTCTGACACAAATTCCTTCTTAAAGTTCTTTATATTGTGCAATCTTACATTTAGATACAGTTTATACAGAATATATTTGGTGGACTTCAGTGCAACTGCATTAACGTGAAAACAGTGTTTAAAACGCCATTACATTCACTTTCTTGTCTGTCCACAAGATGGAGCCACAGATGCATGGGGCTTGATGACTGACAGTGAAAGTGGGCGGAAATAGTCTCCCAAACATGGGATATGTTAAAATGTATAGAGAACGGAAAAAAACGTTTTTAACCGGTTTTGTAGATTGCATAATGTTCTGTTTCTGTTCCGGAACAGTTGAATAAATCTTTTTTCGTTTCCGTTTCTGCTCCTCATAAAACTCTGCAAAATTCCGTTCGTTTCCGGTTTTCGTTTTCGTTCTTTGAACTGGTTCGGAGCCCTGCCTCTGGGCAACATTATCAATGTTATCAAAGTTCAGTTAAAAAATGCATCCTACTGACCCATGAGCATTATCACAGCCAAAATGCTGCTCATATGAAATGGGGCAGCAAGAGGACACAGTGAGTCCTCGGCACCTTAGGGTTAAGAACATGGCTGTACGTATAATCTACGAACAAACACTTTTGTTAACTGTAGCAGCTTTCAAACATAACATAACCAAAGTATTATTTGAAGGGGTGTACTCGAAAAGTTAGTGTCCCTTATATCTTAAGCATAAACCTACATATGTCACATCAGAGATACCATCGGTAGCTCCATTCACACAAGCTACCGACTTCCCAGTAAGTCTTTACTCTTAAGTCTTAATCCTTTCTGCAATGCTAGCTGCTATGCTAGCTGCTATGATAGGATATGTCAGGACCCACTAGTGTCTGTGCTAGGAAGGACTGTCAGCTGAAATGATGGCACATGTTGTTAGCTGCTATGCTAGCGAATGCTAGTAGCTCCAACATACTCGCTGAACACGGGGGCATTCATAATTGTAGCAACAATGCTAAGATGCTAGAACATGCTATCTGTTGTGCGGAATATTCTAGCTGCTAATCTTAGAACTACTACGTGTGATGTGCTTTAAATGTGTTGTGCAACTCCTAATTTGGGCACCTGTCCACCACTAGAACATGTCTTTTGGTGAGAGGAAACCCATGCAGACACGGGGAGAACAAGTCCACACAGAAAGGACCTGGGCTGGGATTCGAACCTAGGAACTCTTAGCCTGCCGAGCCAGAACCAACAAATTGTCCACGCATCACACGCGATTAGAACAATCAACATCTAGCAATGTGCGATGCCTGGACGATGCGTTGGTTCTAGCTTGCCGGGCTAGGAACTTCTAGCTGTGCAATATCCGTGCTAACCACTGTACCGCCGTGCGCTCAATTCCAATTGTTCTTCATTAAAAATGACACTCCTGTCTGACCGTGTCCGGAATTGTTCCCTATTCCCTACTCCCTATATAGTGCACTCAACAGCAACGGCCAAGATTTCGGTCACTAGAGTCGGCGCCGTCAAAAGTATTATAACATTATACAAAATTACTTGCATTTCTAACTATTTGCCGTGGTTGGTAGCTGTTGGCTCCCGGCGTGCCATGTTTTTGTATTTAGGTCATTTTTAATGCGCCTCGCAATGCATTATGGGATTGGTCCCGGGTACATCAATGCTCACTACTTTTCATGGTGCATTGTGAGATACTTTGAGTGCACTATATAGGGTACATGGAGAATTCGGACACCCCTACAAAATGGTGTGCGGGCGGGCGAATGCACAAATCCCTGCTGTGTATGTTGTGCTAGCTGCGGCTGTGCTACACCATGCTAGCAACATTAGCCATGCAACCTGCTATACTAGGTTGCTAGGCATTATACCATAGACGCATTATCATATATCCATATGAGTTACGAGAATTAACATAATAATGTGACTTTGTCCTTTTTATTTCTTCATAAGCTATCTTCAAGCACAGCCACATATCTGTAGTGGTATGTTCCAAGTTGTGTTCAGAGAAATTGACAAATTTTTCAACCTTAATGCGGGCTCAGTATGAACCCCCCGCCTACCACAAACACACATTTTACGTTATTTTTTGGGAGTTTTTCATTCTTTATTGAGAGAGATAGTGACAGGATTAAATCGAAATCTGTGATGAAGAGTCGGGGGGG